>VDFB02346654.1:0-16542 GCA_007258455.2 Sequoia sempervirens
CCCTTAAATGGACTTTGTCAATCCACTGTACTCCTTCAAGGAAATGACCCAACTCACCTAGGGTTCTTGTACTCAACACAACCAAGGGATTGGAATTACTTTGAACAAGTTCCAAATGACCAAACTGGCCACAACATTCTAATTAGCACTTAGGAAACTCCATTTGTTCATTACTCATACCACTAGGTGTCTTTAGCCTTGAATGCTTGTAACACTGCCCGATAGGACAATCTAAATAAAATCCACCCACAAGCCTATACCAGGCTCAAACTACTGAATTTAGGCAACTATGATATGCATCTATAAGACCCCAAAGTTTCACCTTTTGACAGTGGATGGAAGAACAACCATGGACCAATGTATCACTGTCCCTAAGAGGCTTAATTTGCTTATCACAACAGGATTTTGATTACCGAGGCTCTCCCCTTCACCCCAAAGCCCTGATTTAGATTCCTACAGGCTAATTACAACCATTTCCATCACTCCTAAGTGCCTCTTTAAGAAAAATCCACATAAAACAAGCAAAACTCACTTTTTGCTTCACCAATTAGGCATGTCACATGATGATGCCAGACCTAGTTCTATGCATAAACTCCTCCACACACCTTTCCATTCTCTAGAAAAAAGGAAATATGAAAATTTACACAATTACCTTCCATCCCACCAAGAATCAACATTTTTACAATGTGGAGATGGAAGGAAAAGCCATTTTTCAACCAAAACCCTTGTTTTGAAGGTTTCAGACCTTCCTCTACTAAAATGGCGATAACTTTTGTTATACTCAATGAAATTCTGTCAAATCAACTCCAAATGAAAGCTAGTTCTTCCCTCTTTCCAACCATATCAGTTTTTTATCCGTACAGTTTGTAAAACTTCCGTACCACACATTTTAGCAGCAATTTTTACACACAGATTTTTCCAGAAAATAGCAATTTTTCATTAGAACTTCAAAAAACGTGTTTCATCAACCATGCCTCGACCATGAGAGGCTTATTTAACATCCAACAACCCTTCTCAACTTCCTCCAACTAACACTTTAATTAGGTGGACGTTGGAAACCAACTTTTTACCAATTAGACCCTTAATTGCCTAGTTTTCCACTTTTAACAATTTGTTGACAATAAGTACATTATTATGCAACCTTTTGTATTTTTTGAACTAACTAACATCAAAGACCCATAATTACATCATTAATGGGCTCAAAGGCCTTATTCAATCATGAAAGGAATCAAATACCCCCTAGTTTCCTAATGCCTTCCTATTGATGTTGAATTTTGAAAATGTGTGTATTGGGTGCTCCTGCACCATACACCCTGGCTTAAAATTCTTCCAAGTCTCTTGGAAGTCTTCATCTGCAACAAAATTGGATCTCCAACCTCTGATGCTCCTTTCCTTTCCTTGTAGATTCTCCATCCCGACCTTTGGCTTAGTTTTGTCCATGATCAACAATCATTTGCTTGCATTGATTCCTTGAACCTGCACTATCAAACTCAGACCTGCACTTACACATCCCATCCAACTACTCTCAACATTCTCAACATGTCTATTCAACACCTCACTAAGCTCTTCACCTTTCATCTTGACTTTGGGCTTGTCCTTCATCTACAAAACTATCAACACAAGGAAGCAACATAGGACTCCCTTCATCCTCTGCCTTCTAACTTCTTTCTTCAAAATCTTCCTTAGCTTTCCCATACTCAAAACAACCTGTACAGTAGCATACATCTGCCACACAACCTCTGACCAATCCATTGCACTTTCTTTCTTCTCCATCACAGCTGGAGAATCCTTAAATTCTTTTTCTCTAGCCTTCACTAGGCCATTCACCAACAACTCTTTCCCATTAGTTCCTTTCAATTCTAAAACTTCAGTCATTCTCATTTGTTCATCCTCTTCACCATTCAAGGTGACTGCAACGTGCTCATCATCTACACACTCTTCTACAAACTCACTTACTATCATTTGTAATTCTTTTTCACTCACTATCTCTTCTTCTTCCCTATCTTGTTCGTCATCCATGAAGTCTTCATTAGCATCATCAAAGTCATCTTCTTCTTCCTTCATCTTCTTGGTATCTTCAAGTTCCTTTACCATCAGTTTGTGCATCAACATCACTGCCTCATTTACCTCTATATCTTCTGATATACAGTCCATTGTGTCTACAACCTTTGTCTTCTTTCCATCTGCATTTGCCTTTATGGGACACTCCACTGCCCCAATCATGATCTTTTCATCCTTTTCAAGCCTTTCATGGCTTTCTCCAACCTGCTCACTTACCCTAACTGTCTCCATACCCTTTTCCTTCATACTATCAGCCTTCAAGATCTTTGTAACATCAGATCTTTCATCTTTTCTCCTCACACACATATGCTACACCTTATTTTTTCCATTATCTATCTCATGCTTCTTTCCATCTATTCTTTCTCCCTTAGCATTCTCAATCTTCAAGGATTCCCTGTCATCAGATCTTCCATCAACATGCACCTGTCGTGACTCATCTCCTATGTCATTATCAGTCTTTTGTTGCTTCTCTTTACTTTGTCCTTCCCGTGGACATTGCTTTCCATCTTCACATACCTCACTAGGCCTCCCTTGCCTCTCCATTGATGATTGTCTTTCACTTTTATTCTTTTCTTTTTGAGGGATCTCTGTCCCAAATGATCTTTTGTCATAAATCACTATACCAAACATGTCCTTTGCTGCCTTTACCTCATCCTCTTGCAACTGCAAAACTTCTATCCTTCCTTTGTCTTCATCATACTTTCTATCATTTTCTTGTGCTCTCAAGGCCTTCTCATCTCTAACCTTCACTGACTTTGTCTCCTCTTGCTCCAAAAACTCTCTTTTTCCACACATGCCTATCCTCCTTTGTGTCCCTTCTTCCTGCAAACAACTCAAGGTGTACCTTTGCCCATCCTTTTCAATTGTATACACATTAAGTCTCCCATCATGTATAGCAAATCTATCAAATTTCCAAACCCTTCCTAGTATCATATGACAATCCCTTATAGGCATAATATCACATAATAGAACATGTTTATAAGGACCAATTTGAAAATCTACAAATGCTTGCTCTCTAACCACAACATGTTGACTATCATTTACCCAATATGCCTTGTAAGGTGATTCATGTTTTGGCCTTGTCAAATGCAATTTTTCAACCATTTATTTTGAAACTACATTATCCAATGAGCCTGAATCAAGCAGTACCTTACATACCTTACCTCTGCATTTGCATATGGTCTAGAAAAGAGCATTCCTCATTTTTTCTTCTTTCTCATCGAACCTTCTGAATTCCATTGTATCTTGTATCTTCAAATGATTCAAGCCAAATGCTTCTTCAATCTTCAATAGATCTACTTCCTCACTCTGATACCACTCTGATGCAGAGTGAGCAGGGGAAGCTTCTTTAGATGATCAACTAAATGATCAAACCACAAACTTAGTACAACTTCTCTCAAATACCCCTTAAATGGATTTTGTTAATCCACTACTCCTTCAAGGAAATGACTAACTCACCTGGGGTTCTTGTACTCCAGCCTGTAAGGACTTGGAATTAAAAGCAGACAGAGTTCCAAATATTGACAAACTGACCACCATTCTAATTAGCACTTAGGGAGCTCATTTGTTCATTACCTCATAGCACTAGGTCTCTTTTTGCGCCTTGAATACTTGTAACTTTGATAGGACAGGTCTAAATAAAATCCACCCTAGGCTATACTAGGCTCAAACTACTAAATTTAGGCAACTATGATATGCCTCTACAAGACCCCAAAGTCTCACCTTTTGACAGTGGATGGAAGAACAACCATGGACCAATGTATCACTGTCCCAAGAGGCTTAATTTGCTGATCACAACAGGATTTTGATTACCTAGGCTCTCCCCTTCACCCCAAAGCCTTGATTCAGACTCCTATAGGATAATTACAACCATCTTCAACATTCCTAAGTGCCTCTTTAAGAAAATCCACACAAAACAAGCAAAACTCACTTTTTGCTTCACCAATTAGGCCTACCACATGAAGATGCCAGACCTAGTTCAATGCATAAACTCCTCCACACACCTTTCCATTCTCCAAAACCAAGGAAATATGAAAATTTACACAAGTACCTTCCATCCCACAAAGAATCATCATTTTTACAATGTGGAGATGGAAGGAAGAGCCATTTTTCAACCAAAACCCTTGTTTTGAGGGTTTCAGACCTGCCTCTGCTAAAACGGCTATAACTTTTGCTATAGTCAATGAGATTTTGTCAAATCAATTCCAAATGAAATCTAGTTCTTCCCTCTTTCCAACCATATCAGTCTTGTACCCGTAAAGTTTGTACAACGTCCGTACCACGCGTTTTAGCAGCAATTTTTACACAAATTTTTCCAGAAAATAGCAAATTTTCATTAGAAATTCAAAAAACGTGTTTCATCAATCATGCCTCAACCATGAGAGGCTTATTTAACATCCAAAAACCCTTCCCAATGTCTTCCAACTGACATTTTAATTAGGTGGACGTTGCAAACCAACTTTTTACCAATTAGACCCCTAATTGCCTAGTTTTCCACTTTTAACAATTTGTTGACAATAAGTACATTATTATGCAACCTTTTGTATTTTTCAAACTAACTAACATCAAAGACCCCTAATTACATCATTAATGGGCTCAAAGGCCTTATTCAATCACGAAAGGAATCAAATACCCCCTAGTTTCCTATGCCTTCCTATTGATGTTGAATTTTGAAAATGTGTGTATTGGGTGCTCCTCCAACAAAAATTCAAAACAAATTGACATAAACTAAGTAATGGAGACAACATGGCTAAGTGTGGAAATTGCTTTCTCACAAGTTTGACAGAAAAATAACATAGTATAGCCAAGCAATGTAAATGCCATATTTCTTTTTGGCAAAATAAAATTTGAAATCTCAAAATTAATTTTTCAATCAATGTTTTCCTCAAACATTTCTTGATTCATTTCATGCTAATAAATATCCTCTTCTAAGTTTTCATTTAAGTTTATACTTCTATAATTGTATTAGGTCTCTAGTAATCTTGTGCAATTATAGAATTCAGTTTTCCCCTTACTCAAATTCCACATAGTTCTGAAGTTGCAGTTAGTGGTTGCTAGATTGGACTTTCACTTAAAGAAATATTTCAAAGGGATATAGTGAAGCGCGAGGACTTATGGATTACCTCCAAACTCTGGTAAGTCAAGGAAACTTGTTTTTTTGGAGTTGTAGCACCTTAAGGCACATATTTTTAACTTTTCATTGATTTTTTTGTGAGAATCATAGGTGGTAGAAAACTTGGTCTTTGTCTATAGAAAATATTCAGTTCTATCTATATCTTTTAGATCTAGTTAATGTGATCTTAATATGCAATCTCTCGTTCAAATAATTTTTTTGAACTTCTTTTCTCTACAGGCCCCTCTTCCTACCCTACCCCTCTATTTACGTGGTTTTTTGTGATTGTAAAATTGTGGATGAGGTTAGTATTCCTTTATTACAATGTTGTGTAAGCTTGAGTCACCAACTTTAGATTAAACTTGGCCCATGCTTTATGTACCCCATGTTCCTTGCTACATGTATGCTAGTGTTATGACACTCCTTACTGCAAAAAGGAGGATTTGAACTTTCTTGAAGATCTTCAGAGTGTTTATAGTCTTAATGTTGAGGGAAATTCACATCATACCAAGAATTGTTAATACATAAGATGGCTGATGAAGCCCTATAGTTAAAACAAAATAAAATTGGGCTGCTATAGAATCATTAAATCGATGATAAAGGAGGATTGTAAATGTTATTTATCACAACTACGTATCAAAACAAACAAGTTCTTGGTAAGATGGGACAATTCTACCTTATATAGTGAATTCATTTGGTTTATTTATGTGTTCCAGTATTATGTTTTTAACTTTCACTAAATAATTTAATTGATTGATTTTGATATTTGTGGGGGAATACATCTTTATGGTAATCCCTACATCTATTCTCCATAATCTCCATGTCTAAGCATTGACATTTTGCATATCACAAGTTTCAAGGAGAAGGTTGTGTATACTCCAAACCTTTATGTTTTGTTTCTATCAAATAATGTATGACATTCACTTTTTTGCTTTCAAATGCATAGAATAGATGAGAATAGTTATATTGTGTCTAGAGGAGACCCTATAGGAGCTATGCAATGGAGAATAGATTCTACACAAGATGTGTTGCAGTTTATCTGTAGTTTACATAATAATCTGTATCATCTTATCTTCACTTTACATTAAATCAACCTATTTGTAATATATCAAATCTCATTTCCTCAACTTTGATATATCTAACCACTTGTTTAGTGAGTAGCCTAAAAAAGGCTACATAATTTTAAAAGATTTTCTACCTCTATTTTAAGCCTTCGTCCTAGCAACTTAAGCTAATATATGCATGTATAGAACAATGCAAAATTATATGTTTCTACTGACTTATCCTTACTTGCATAGAAAGCATAAAAGCTCTTATAGATTTTTTGTTTTCCCTCTCCTTTGTGTCAATCTCAAGATGATGAGTTCTTAATCAAAATTCTAGATTCCTACAATTAATGCAAACACATCCATAAATACCTTCATATGTTTCCTTATCCTTCCTTACAACACATAATTGATTGAATTTCTTTACAGAACCATTATTTCATCTTGTTTACTTCTTGAGCAAATATAAAAATCTTTTAAAATATTTACAATTTTCTTTGTTCTATATTTTTTGATTTTATTTTGCATTCGATGTTTGTTATCTACACTAGGATTTTGTCTTCTTAAATTGATTTTTCTTGTGCTATGTTATTGCAGTAGATGCAATGCTACTTTCTGCAGTAGGGCACAATGTTAGGAATACAGGTGTGATTGATTTCTGGGAAGATGCAATTGTAGCAAGAATTGGGAAATCATCAATGAGGATGGAAATTGTTGAATCATCTTTACTGGAAAGGGTACTTTTGCATGTCATGTTTTGATTTTGTTGTTGTAGAATAGTAGGTCCAATTTATGATTTTTATATAAGAACTATCTTTTCCTAGTACTGAACTGCAATCTTACAAATCCTGCATTAATGATATAAAATGCACAATGGAAGTACACCAATGATCATCTTATAGGTAGTAGTGTAAAGCAGTCTCTCCTTCAGTGCATAACGTCTACCAATGTCTTCTTTGTATCCTTTATTCTCAAGTTAATAATTTAAAGCAGCACCATAGAGGGTTCAAAACTTGAGAATACTAATTCCATAACAAGCATGAGGTTATTTGATTGGAACAAAATTCGAGCAGTAGTAATTCAAAGGATGCATGTATTTGAGGAAAATACTACAATTGCCTATGCCAGGTGATAAGACCTTATTTGATGTCACTATTCCTACATGGTTAAAGAATTTATTGTTTCCATATTATATCTT
Organism: Sequoia sempervirens; assembly: GCA_007258455.2. Classification (NCBI taxonomy): domain Eukaryota; kingdom Viridiplantae; phylum Streptophyta; class Pinopsida; order Cupressales; family Cupressaceae; genus Sequoia; species Sequoia sempervirens. The sequence continues at coordinate 7,418 of VDFB02346654.1, forward strand.
TTGGCATAGTTCACCATAATTAAATTTTCAGTTGAGATTTTGATGGATATTTAAGGAAGTGTTCTTATCATCTCCATTGTCCTAAGAAAAAATCAAGGAAGTCTTCTTATCATCTCTGTTGTTCTAAGAAATATTTAAGGAAGTGTTCTTATCATCTCTGTTGTCCTAGAAAATCTCATAGAACCGTTGAAATAGGTAAAGGATGCCATATTGTAAAAATCTAAATGTGCTCATTATTAGATCTTGGCTGTATTTTCATTTTAATAACTATATTTTCATTTTAATAAACATATTCTATAACCCTCATTAAAATCTTATTTTCAGGTTGTAGCTCATCAAATTGGAGAGGTGAACATGCACTTTTTACTTTCATCTGACCATGACTAGTGAGATTTCTAGATAAGAAGTTGTCATCCTTCTCATTTGAATCCTTCCAATCTTCTCTCAAGGGTTGTCCGGCTGGAATGGGAGGGCAACGCTACTCTGAATTGAGCAATATATGCACCATAAATAATATAACTACATTTACTATATATTTTTATATCTTTTCTCCCTTCAATGTTTGTAGCATTTGTATTGTATTTGGGATTTGTCTCCCATGGAGACCAAGAGTGCAGTGAATGATGTATTTCTTGTATCTTTGTTTATGCAGCTGTATGTTTTTTGTAATTCCTTTGGTTATGCAGCTGTGTTTGTTGTTTCTATATATATATATATTTTCATGCAATACAAAAAAAAACATTTGAATTTATCTATGATATTTGAGATTTATATGCATTAAGTTGTTTGTTGATTGTATTTAATTTTTTTCATGTTAATCCAATAGAATTTTTTTTTCTTGAATATCTATTATATTTGGAGTTTATATGCATAAATTTGTGAGAATTAATTAAGTTAGATTTGATTTATAACTTCAATTATTGATTCACTGAAATAAATGACTAAACCATGACTAAATAAATGACTACTATGACTAAAATAAATGAATATGTCAATGACCAAATATATGACTACAATGACTAAATATATGACTAGAATGACTGAATATATGACTAAATATATGACTAAATTAATGACTAAATATATGATTAAATTAATGACTAAATTTATGACTAAAGTAATGACTAAATAAATTACTACCATGACTAAATAAATGACTAGTTAATAACAATCAATGACTAAATTAATGAAGCTAAATATATGATAAATAAATCACTACCATGGCCTAAATAAATGACCAATTAATAATAATGTTATTTAAATCGATGACCAAATCAGTAACTAAATCAATGACTAAGATAAATGGCTGAAATGGATTTAGTCCTTAAATTTGGTCCATGATATAAATGACTAGGCAATAAAGCTACACTAATGAATCCCCGTGATCCAGAATTAGTCATTTTATATGCAATTTTTAGTGGTTATTTAGTCATATGTTGTTTTGTACTAGTGTCAATTGGTTCTTAAGAAATGCATACATCTTTTCTATATCATGTCCAAGTGTATGATTATATTAGCAAAAGGATTTTGCATTGAAATTCGGTGCTAACACTTTGGTTATCAATTGGTCTACTTGGAGGAAGTTGAATCATAATTTTATTTAATATTTGTAACATAATATCATGGAGGGAATCATGTAATTGTGAAAATTATCTCTCACTTGGTCTAAATTGATATGATTTTGTAGATGTAGCAGTAACTTCTATTTGGATGTTATTAGATGATTAAGGATTATTTATCTTTATATAAAGTTATTATTTTGTTTCTTAAATGATTGATAATTGTTTTGAGGTATGGCTTAAGATTGACCATTAGGAGCCAATGAAATTGTACCTTTATATTGGATAATTGATATCTGGTAATCATGAAGAGCCATACATAAATGTGTAAATGAGGGATGTTTCATTAACAAGATCCTATTTATAATTTTTGGTTAAAATTTCCCAATGAAAACCCTTTGAATATCGATATCCAATAAAAAATATGACATTTGTGAATAAAGGGCATGGTATTGTCCTATAAAATTAGTTACCTTCTCTTTAGATCCTTGTTTACAATGAACTAAATCTTTTAATGCATAACTTCAGTTCTAAAGTTTTCTTGAAAGTGTTGAATGAATTTATTAACTAGTTGTTTAAAGGACACTATCGAATTATTTTGTGACAAACATAACTAGGGCCATGTATTTCAAAGATTACAAAAAATATCTTAACAAAAAGAGCATATTCAAAAAGGAAATCACTACATAAGTTGGTGAACATTGATACATGATTAGTGGGATATCCTTTTCCAACATACTTCTCAAAGTGATTTATCTCAATTTTTTATGGTGTGGGTGTCTTTAGGATAGAAAATGGCAATGCACCATATGTAAGGTATGTTGGAGGATGAACATTGGATTGACCTTGGTTCATGTTTGACATTTGTTGTTGTAATGATGGTATGTTATGAAAGAGTTGGTTTATCATCTAGGATCATTCAATGACATTTTTTGAGAATGTGTTGAATATGGTGGACTATTATGGTTGATTGACAAGTTATTATTTTTTATGTTTATAACAAGTCAAAGATAAGGAGGTACTATAGGTGATTGAACAAATCTATAAGGATTCCCATAAGAAAGCCCTGAACTTGAGTTTAGACCATTACTATACTATTTGGTTGATGCTATGATTGGAGGGGTAAAGGTGGGAATAGATATTTATCATGGTCGTAGGAGAGGAAACTTGTTTTCTTTATTGATTTTGAGCATTAGTAAAGGCTTGAGTGCAACTAGCCACCATAGGAATTTTTACATCCACTTTATGGGGTATACTATTCAACACTGTTATCCCTTGTGAATCATTTATTATTTTTCTAAGGTTATCCACAAGAGGAACCATTTCTCCATCCAAAGACTCGGTACTTAAGTACTAATGAAGTCCTTCTAGGTCATTTTCCAATTGTTTAAGCTTATCTTTAGGGACATAGGAAACAACAACCTCCATGTCTACATAAACATTAGGTGCTGATGAAGATATAGGAATGTAGGACTAAGAAGAGAAGAGCAGATAGATTGAGTAGTTGTAACACCTTGAGTTAAAGAGTTATAAGACTTGGGCTCAATACCGGATGTGATTGTAGCACTAGAAGACATACTTCTGAAACTATAGATCTCATAGAGGTATTAGATATGGGGCACCAAGTTGTGAAGCTCATAAATTTATTACAAGATTCAAAATACTTAAGTGCTCATATAATGAAGAGAAAAATAGATGACAAACTAAAATAATTGTTAGAAACAAAACACAAATCTGCATAGAAATCAAAGAAATAGAACTATGATCTAAATTTTACCTTGAACAAGGGAAGTCACACACTAGACCAAAGATGCAAGTTTTAACTAAATTCTATTTTTGGAAATCACCTACAATGTTTGGGAATCTTAGGTTGTAAATATTTAGGTCTAGAAATAGATAGACTATTAGAAATGCACAAAACCCTAGTTTCTTTATGTGAATTATAATCATGCATGAACTATTATGTTTTTTAAAGTAATGTAAGTGTTCAAAAGATAATTTTTAGAATTCAAAATATAGTAATTTTGACTGAATTTTTCTAAAAAATGTAGAAAAGTGACAGTTTTTGATGTTTTGAAATGAACACCACTATGTAGTTCTTTACAATTTTCAATGATTTTCACTAAAATATGCATGCATAAATGATAAACTAAAGAAACCTAATATTGCAATTAGATTCCAATATGAATAACTTATGGTTTCAAAATATTTGTAAATATTTAACAAGCACTAGACTCACCAAAATGTGATGTGGGAAAATGGATCTAGGGTAAAAATCAAACTCTCTCATACATCGCAATTAAAGGGAATAAAAAATGATCACAAACACACAGTTGTATACTAACCTTAATGGAAGAGCCAAAATGGTGGATCAAGGTTTTGGTTATTTTGTTGGGGAATGATTCATGATGATTGATTGATTGTAAATTAAGTTGATTTCATAAAACAAATGTGTAACTAGGTTAACTATGAAGCTACAAAAACTATTATTATTTCAAATAAGTATAGAACTATAACAAATAAAATAATGATAGAAAATCAAAGTGTACAGATAGAGGAACTTGGCATATAAATTTGAGCTCAAAATGGGTGGACAAGGGTGCTATCACCCTAGGCTTAGAAATGGAAACCTTGAGAATACAAATTCAAATCTTAGATGGTCATAGTCTATTGGTTCTTCATTTCTAAACTCAACTTCAAAACTTCGTCTTTCGATGATTAATTTTACTTTCCATAATTTCTTGACATAGAAGGCTTGAATGCTTGATCTTGCAATTTGGTCTTCAATCCTTTCCCAAATCCACTTTAGATCTATCACCTACACATACAAGAAGAGATAAAGGTTTGTGTTGTATAGGCATTTTCCTAACTCGACCCCGTTTTGGTGTTTCCACCTCTACAACAACTATGATGATGTAAAGAGTGCTTAGCCTCGGTTAGGCAGAGGAAAAATGGATAAAAGGAATGATCAATTGAAAAATGTTGTAGCTTACCACATAAACCTACTTTCCTTAATAGACTAAAGTTGGTGTACTCATCTCACTCAAAGAGAATTTTTTGTTTGATTTGAAGTCCTAAGAGTGTTAGAACTCACAAAACAAATGAACATAAAACATGAACAAACTTACATGAAAACTTGATGCATTGAAAACATGATTCTTGAGTAATAAATAATGTTGTAAATTCTAATTATTCTTCTCTTGATTGCATTTTATGATGCTAAATTGGCCAATTAATTCCCTAGATTTTCCATTAGGATTTCAAATGGTGAAAAAGACTTGTATTTATACGCATTAATTCATTTTCTGACAAAATTAATTATAAAAAGCTAAAATAATATTAAATAATAATTCTTGATTTTATTTTGATTTTTTGATGACATGATCATAAAATGAGTAATTTGAGAGCATAATTAGGCCCAATTACATAGGAGGGAGCTAAAATTAGTGTCAAGTTGTCAATGGTGACAATTTATGATGCTACAGGAAGTGTATATGATAGAAAGAGCACATCATCATATGTATCTCATTTGGTTTTGTGAGTAATTTCATGGGCTTCCAAGAAATAATGCATTATTTTGCTTTCCATAGCTAAAGCTAAATATGTAGCAACAACAAGGGAATCATGTCAAGAAATTTGGATGAGAAAAGTATTAAGAGACTTAACTCATGAACAAAAAGAGGCAAATAAAATCTATTATGACATCAATTGTACAATAGCACTATCTGAAAGCTTAGTTTTTGATAAGAGAAGTAAACACACTGACGCAAGGTATCATTTCATTAGGGAGATAATCAATGATGAAGAGATTGTTTTGGAACATTGTAGGTCTTAAGAATAGTATGCAAATATCTTCACCAAACCATTGAGAAAATAAAGTTTTGTTCATTAAAGATAGAGTTTGGGTATCATGGATGTTAACAGTTTTGATTAAGAGGGAGTGTTGGAATTTAATCCTAACTACCCACCTCCATTTACTACTTTGTCCCCTTCATCCTTGGTGTCTTCATCTTGTCTTCTCCATCAACTCAAGTGTGTGAACCTGCTAAGTTCCATACCAATTTTCTTTCTCATTCTCTATACTAAGACAACTTCTAATATGAATTAAATGCAAATATCCTTTAATAGATATTCCCACATAGTAGCATCTAATTGTAGTTAATGTTTTGTTTTTACTCCTCCTTCTTGAGCATATACATTGAATTTAGGTAGTATTTTGTATTTAATGTTGTAAGAAAGAGAGTAGATGCATATATTGTTGTAGCAATAGTCTGAACATCCAGAGAACAAAGGAGTTTGATTTTCATGTTATTTTCTCAAAAAAGGAAACAAAGCAACATCTCCAAGAATGCAATCAAGTTTGTATTTTTAAAGTATATGAAATATAAATTATCTTTTTAGTCCATCTCTATTTCTATCTTTGTTACTTATTTCTTTTTGTTTTTATTTTCTTTCTCTCCTCTAGCTCTTCCTTCAAGAGGCCCAAGAATTATGAAAAAAGGAGTTATATATATATATTTACCAAATGTTGTTGAAATCCCACAATGTTGGCCAACTCTTTAAGTGAACTATGGTTTCGAGGTTTAATGGTGACATAGACATATCCTCAGTAATAAATGATCTCCACAATACAAAATAATGCAGTAAATGTACTTGAAGGGATGTTAATAGGATTTTGAGATACCTTAGAGGAGACATAAAATTCCAGTAATGCATAGACTTCATGAAGACTTTGAAGCATAAATGAGTGGAACTAGTGGGAGTCACTTGAACCATATGTCATATTAGAAATTCGAGCCGAATTGGGAAAAATCCCAATAACTATGGAACCTCGAAAACTTGTAAAGGTTAAAGCCTTGTGAGAGGAAACCAAATGAACAAATGATTCCACCTTCTAATGTTTTATAATTAGGCTTGTTTTCACGACTTGAAGATGCTCTTACCTTTCTTCCTTCAACCTACATGTCTCGATACATTGTTCCCATCACCTACAAATTGCAATTTCTTGAAAGTTTCTAAAGCCTTTCCAAAAAAATCCATTTTTTGTCTATCTTGCAATTATCAACATCCATGAGATCACATTTCATAGTGGTATTATTCCAAAATCAATTTGAGTGACGTTTCTATGCTCCCTCATTTTACATACATGTCTACTAGAGTTGTTGCAACTACAACATTGCACAAGTTCATCTATTATTTATGCTTAGATAGATGTCCATACCTAGTTCCAAAACATCGAGGATGTTAGAAAATGTAGTAGAGTCTTGCTTTCACCTACTAATTGTGATTGTGTTGTAGTTTTCTTAAAATATTTTCAATAAATCCATTTTGTACAATCAAACTATGTTTACAGTCCATGAGACCATTTTGTTGAGATTTTTTTTTGAAAAACCTTAGAAACTCATCAAGAGCACCATTTTGTCCATATAATTGTCCCATTCCTTGAGTGCATTTCATTTTTCCATTTTATCAAAATAAATTATCTTTGTGCATGTTTGTTCTTCCAAATATTTTATATTTTCAACGCGATTTGTCTATACTTCCTCATTTTGTATATAATCTTCAAAAAAATTGCTTATCTTGTGTGTGTTAGGATCATGTAATTTGCAGGTCAAGGAGCCTAATCACCCAGATACATTACGCACTTCACTAGAGACTTTTGGGTCTGTTAATTTTATTTGTATTTGCAAAGTAAAATAATAAAAATATATGAGAAGGAAATGAAGGTTGTGTGGATGCTACTAGTATTGCAAACAAATTCTAGCTTATACAAATGTGAGATGTGACAATACTATGACCTTGGATACCCTTTATGCAGGTTAAAACAAGAGCTTCGGGATAGATCAGATTTGCGTGGAAATTTGAAAAAATGTGGGACAAGTGAAACCTATGAGATATATCAATATCGGGGTCAAAAATCTACAATGACCCAAAGAGATAGAAACTTTCACAATTTGCAAATGGAGACAAAATTCCACCCTCCCTAATTTTAAATGATTTAATAATATTTGTGAAAAGGTTAATTAATAAGTGATGTGAAAAGGGATGTTGTGCAGTACATTGTACATTTAAATTCTTAATATTTTATTGTTTTAAAAGTATTTTGAAGGTCCTAAAATGAGTTAAGCTTTGTAAACCAATCAAATTGACAATAATTCATTTTAAAAATATATATATATTTTAAAAGTTTACATCTTAACTATATAAAAGATAAATATTTACTTTGTAAAAAAATCTTTCCATTCGTTAACAGATACAGTTGTTTTTGAAAGAGGAAAAAATAGGTTTTACAGGGACCTAAAACCATGAAGTTTACAAGCTAAAGATAAAATAGTTAAAGATACCAAAGTCAGAAAGGTTATTAAAACAACAACAATAAAAGTACACAGCCACCAAAAAAGCAAGCGAAGGCCACAAAACCAAAAAAACCAGACAAAAGACCAACAACAGCTAAATTTGGGTCTTTAATAAATCCACAGTCTCAACTTCTAGCTGGTTCATATCCTGAACCCTGCTCTTTAAGATCTGAACCATCTGGGAAGTAGGAGGCACTTTCCTTTTGAGATTGGCACGGGTCCTTTTCAAAATACCTTGGTCCTCATTCTTGCTTTCCTTGTTCTCTTCTAGATCAACAAACAACGAACCTTGTTGCATTTTTTTCCAGCTTTTCAGACATAACATTGATGATAATTGCATTGTGCCTAGCCATTTTATGATTTTGTTCCACAACTGTTTTCAATTTATTTTTAATTTTAATCATTTCAAATTCCAAAGACTTATACTTTTCCTCAATATCACCTCCTTCCTTTCCAATATTGTTTTTTTTTGTTTCCCTTCTTCATTGCTGAGAGCGGCCAACTTCAGTTCCATCTCCTCTGACTTACTATATAGAGCCCTATTTCTTTGATTAAGATCATTGATTTCTTGATAGGCCCATTTCAAAACTCTAAAAAATATCACTAATATTGTTTCTTGCTGAAGAAAGAATGTCACTAGACTGAACCCGGTCTAAAATGAGGTTGACATCACCCGGGTTGGGGGAGCTAGGAAATCTAGTACCTTCAAATCTGAAAGAGGAAGGAGGGGAGGGCACAAAATTTCTACTAGCTTCAGGGTTCTCGATTTTATCTTCCAAGGAGTCAGCAAAGTAGGAAACCAACTTGTTGGCAGGGGAGCCCTTGAGAACATGATTCTTTAAGTGGACAGAGCAGTCAGGGTGGGTATCAGGGTTAACTTTAGCAAACTGGGTTTTTTAGACTAGGTTTTCTTTCCAGACAACTTAGAGGATGGGTAGGCTTGAACAATTCTCTCTTGGTTAAGCTGATTCTCTGAACCCCCACTATCTGTGTCATAGTCCTCAGACGTTGTGGAGGCTACAGGTTTAGATAAAACTGACATACTTTGATAGTGTTCATATATTAACCTAATAAGACCAAGATGAAGAATAGGGTATCTCTTGGTATTTTTCTTATGGTCCTCAAGGCTATTACTCAATGAACATAACAGGTAATGAGGCAGAGAAATTTGTACCTTATGGCGGAAGTGGTTAAGAATGGAAAAATGATG
>VDFB02346655.1:0-43213 GCA_007258455.2 Sequoia sempervirens
AGTTTAGGAAGCTACTAGAACTATGATGAATGAGTCTAATGTATTGGATGTATATTGGAGATAAGTGATACATACTATTGTTTATGTTATTAATAGAGTTCAGATTAGGCACAACAACACAAAGACACCTTTTGAGTTATGGAATGGTAAGACTCCTATTGTAAAATATTTTAATATATTTGGAAGCAGATGCTACATTAAAAGAGATGATGGAAATATTGGAAAGTTTGAAGCTAGATGTGATGAAGGAATATTTCTTGGATATTCTACTACTAGCAAGGCATACAAATATATTAACAAAAGATTGAGAAAGATCATTGAAAGTGCTAATGTGAAATTTGATGAAGACGTACACAGACCTATTGAGATAAGTGAAGTTGAACCTAATGATCCTATCTGCAGACATATACCTAGACAAAATAAGGAGAGGGAAGAAGAAGAAGAACATAAAGAAGAAGAACAAGAGAATGAATTGGAACCTGTTGCTAGGACTCCAAAATATGTATAGAAGAATCATCTAGAAGATCAGATAATTGGAGACAAGAGTTAAGGTGTGAAGACAAGAAGCAGAGTTGCAGCTAAGGTAATTTTTTTGTTTACTCTCTAAAATAGAACCTAAATCTATACAAGAGGCATGTAAAGATGAAATTTGGATCAGAGCTATGAAAGAGGAACTATAGCAGATAGAAAAGAATCAAACATGGGAAATAGTCCCTAGACCTGTAAACAAAAATGTGATTTTCTCAAAATGGGTTTTCTGGAACAAACTGAATGAAAGTGGAGAAGTAGTAAGGAATAAGGAAAGATTGGTATGTAAAGGATATCCACCAGTTGAAGGCATATATTTTGAAGAAACATTTTCCCCTATAGCCAGAATAGAAGCTATAAGAATGTTTTTGGTATTTTTGCACACAAGGACTTTAAAGTATATCAGATGGATGTTAAGTCAACTTTTTTGAATGGCGAGTTGGAGGAAGAAGTGTACATGGACTAACCTGAAGGGTTTTAGTTGTCTGACAAGCCAGACATGGTTTGAAAATTGAAGAAAGCATTGTATGGATTGAAACAAGCTCCCAAAGCTTGGTATGCAAGAATGGACATATATCTGACAAAGCAATGATTCAACAAAGGTTCTATGGACAACAACCTCTACTTCAAAGGGAAAGGTAATAAGATGTTGATTGTAGTTGTTTATGTTGATGATATCGTCTTTGGTAGAAATGAAGGAATGAGTAAAAAGTTTGCTAAAGAAATGTAGAAAGAATTTGAGATGTCTATATTTAGTGAATTAAATTTGTTCCTTGGTCTACAAGTGAATCAAACTAATAAAGGGATATTCATTTCACAATCTAAGTATGTAAAAGAGTTGTTGAAAAAGTTTGGGATGGAGGATTCTAAACCGGTTTGTACTCCTATGGTAACCAAATGTAAGCTAAGCAAGGATGATGATTCTGCTAAGACTGATCATAGAAAATATAGATCCATGATTGGTGAATTGTTGTATCTTACTACTACCAAGCTAGATATTATGCATGCAGTGTGTTTAGTTGTTAGATTTCAAGTAGATCCTAGAGAAGCACACCTTATAGCTGTAAAAAGGATATTTAGATATCTTAAAGGCACATTGGATTTTGGACTATGGTACCCTAAGAGTAATGATTTCACCTTGAGTGCTTACATAGATGCTAATTGGGTCAGATGTGTAGATGACCGAAAGAGTGCCAGTGGTGGTTCTTTCTTTCTTGGCGAAAGACTAGTTTCATGGCTGAGTAAAAAGCAAGACTTGGTTTCTTTGTCCACTGCAGAGGTAGAATATATTACTGCAGCATCCTGTTGCACACAAGTTCTATGGATGAAGGAAACTTTGAAAGAAATTGGTGTGGTATGTGATGAGCCTATATTTTCTGTGATAATACAAGTACAATAAACATTTCAAAGAACCTGATTATGCATTCAACAATGAAGCACATATCTATCAAGTATCTTTTTCTGGGAGAGAAAGTGTTGGAGAATGAGGTCAGACTGGAGTATGTGACAACAAAGGAACAAATTGTAGAGATATTTACTAAAGCTCTTCTGAAGGATACTTTTGAACATCTTATGGAGAGGTTCCTCATTGACCCTCCTAACTAGGTGCACATGAAGGTGCATCAGTCCAATGAATTCATAGATTCTTCATTTATCTGGACTGATAGATGGGTCTACTCCACAGGGGGAGTAGAAAAGGTTTTCATTGTTGCAGTATGAGTATAATCCTAAGGGGGAGTAACCGGAGCAGTTATTCTTTTCCATTGATTTCAAAGGGGGAGAAAAAGTTGTATTGCCGTCAATAACCAAGGGGGAGATTGTTGCAAGTATGAGCTATTTTGGTAGTGTTGTCATTGATGTCAACACAATTCAGTATGTTGCATATTGTACATGTATGGTTGAGATACTACTGAGATGTTATGAGTACATGTAGCTATCTTATATAGCTAAATATGTGTTTTGTTGATGAGCTTCCAAGTGCTTTTAAGAAAATTAATAAAGCAAAGTCAGAAGAGGGAATGTATTCAGATTGTGCTCTGTTATGTGCTCTGTGTTTCTTCTATATTGATCATATGCTTGTGCTGATATGAAAGTTTGTTGCTAGTATTTTCATGGTAACATATGTTGAGTTTCAACTTCTGGTGAGATGGTACGTGAAAGTTGTGTCCACCAGTATGTGTGTTCTACCGACAGAGTCAATGTTGGGTGGACTGGGAGAAATATGTTTGCTCCATAGTCCTCTGTTGTTTCGTTTCACATCTTGCAAATTTGAAATATGCTTTATGAAGGTCTTTTGTATGATTTGGCGAAGAGGTTTGAAGTCTGGAGATCCAAAAATCATGTTTTAGTATTTTTGTGTGTGTTTGTATAGTATGAATTGTCTGATGAAAGAAATTCAATTATTGAAGCCTCTTGTTCTTATTGCAGATTTATCTGGAAGGTTCTGAGATGTATTCTTGTGCTTAAGTGTGTTGTGGCATCCACACATCATCTTCTGGTTGGGAATCTTGTACATCAATAATTATTTGTGTTTCTATTAGGTTTGACCAACCTAGTGTTTACACTTTATTCAAGGAATAAAACTTAATTAATGAAGCATGTAGAAGATTCAAGAATATTATTTTGGTCTTGGTTATATGTTTTTATTGGTCCACTCTTATTCCTTTCCACCGCAGGAATTTAGAGTGACCAACCTAATTTGAATTTATGAAATGATTTATTGTGGTTCACCTTGGAGAAAGTTTCTAAGGTTGAAAATAGTATAAAAACAAGTCAAGTTGTGAAGAATGGCATGAGAGTGAGATGAAAAGTGACGAAAGCGTACCACAAATCATAAGAGCAGAAGTGTGTGTGAGTGAGTTGTGATAGAAGTTTTTCAGTTTGTTGAAGGCAGTGAACTGAAGGTTTTTGTAATCTTGTGAATGTGCTTTAATTGCATTGTGGATCTTTTGTTCGCTTTTGTATTTGTAGGTAGTGAGCCTCTTTGTTGGACAATTACTCCTTTTTGTAGGCAGTGAGCCTTTCTATTTGGACAGTGAGTCCTCTTTTGGGTAGTGAGCCCTTGGCTGTGAGCCTTTGTATTCAGTTTATAATCTTTATATTGTGAGTTAACCCTCACCATGGTTTTTCCCTTATTGGGATTTCCATGTAAAAATCTAGTGTTGATTGTGTTGATTTACTTTTTGTTATTTATGTTTTATGCTTATATTTAATAACAAAATAGTGTGGTGGAAGATTTGATATGTGATAAAGTTTTAAGGTTGAATTTGTGTGACAACTAATTCACTTCCCCCTCTCAGTTGTCCTGTGCCTATTCAATAATTTTGTAGTAGAAGATCTTGATCAACAGCTCAAACTCATTGAGAGGAATTAGATGGAAAGAATTAGTGGATGTAGATTGTACAATCAATGTGATTGATGAAATTAGTTTGAGTGTTAAGTAGAATTGAGGAAATAGATTGAGACGTTAGTGGGATTGAAGATTAGATGAATTAGTTAGGAAATAGATGGATCAGTTGGCTAATCAAAGTGAGAAATTTGTGACCATTTAATTTTCTCAATCACAAAAGGGGTGAGGGTAATTAATTAATTAATCTTTTTGAGTTGAACATGCAAGTCATGTTTGAATTTTACAAATAAATTTATTTATTTTTCTTGATGATGTTTGAATAATTAATTTAATTATTCTATTTAGAAAGGGGAAAGTGATTTAATTAAACTATTAATTATTTAATTAACAGGGGAAATTAGGGTTTTTAATGTAAATGATGTGATATTAAATGATAATGATGCCTATGATGAAAAAATGTTATTCGAGATGTGTGATAAGTGTTAGGTCATTTTTACATGTCTACATTTTGCCCCTCTTTGAGACAAAGTACTGGTTTCTTTGTATCAAAAAAATTGATGTTAAGATCAAGATTTGAAATTTTTAATATATCCCATTATGCCCCGGTGGTCAACAGAATGATGGTAAGACATTGGGATGCCCTGTCGAGAGGTTGGCTGAAAAAATCATTTTTCGAGTTGAGCTTGTGAAAATGTTTTATTTTAGTTTAGATGTGTATAGGTTGAAAAATTAAGTTTATAGGACCCTCGTTGATAGTTTAGATGTTTCTAGGAGCTCATAATGTCAACCTAAGAGGGTTTTGCAGGTAAAAATTAGGGTTTAATTTACCTCATTTGTATTCTCGGTGCTCAGTAAATTCTTGTCTCTAGGTTCCTTGATTTTGCAAATTTCGAGTCATGATATTGAAGATTGCAAGAGCCCCACATCACACAGAGGTAGTTCATGAATTTGGGAGGCCCACTAGCATCGATGCGGTGATATGTACCCTCTCCTTTCCTATTTTTGTCTTTCTATTTTTGAGTAATTAATGTGTGAAAAGTTTTTAGTTGATAGTAGTAGTTTCATGAATTTTATGCTTTGCATCATTCTTGTTGCTTTTAATGTTTGTGAGTGTACTGCTCTTGCATTTCTTGGTTGCACTTACTTTAGTTGTTCACTATTTCTTTACATATTTGCTCTTTTTTTCTCCATTGTTCAAAATCTTTTCTATTGACTTTCTTCATGTGAAATGACTACCTTTATCATTTTTGCACACACTTGAGAAACTTTTTCACTTTTTTCATATGGAACAATTTTGTATTTTATGAGTGCTTTTCACAAAAAAGTAACTGCTTTTGAATATCTTGACTGCTTTTATAAAAATTTAACCTCTTTTTCTATTTTTCAAAGTTTGAGCTAGCTTTTTCATTGTCTTAGGTTCATTTTGTGTTTTCATAGCAACTTCTTAATGTTGTGGGTCAAATGTTTGCAAGCGGTTCTCAAAATGATATAATCGAGAGAGCGACGACCATGTCATTTGTTCAATTTGATCACTAGTTTCCACGATCTTGAGCGAGATGTGGTAGACATTGTGGGGTGATGACATATATAATATATGCAACTATTAGATGCCATAGAGTAATGATGATCACTCTCATTGAGAGATGGCATTTTGAGTCATCATCCTTTCACTTGCCAACTAGTGAGGCCTCCATCACATTGGAGGATGTACACAGGATTCTCCTTGTTCTAATCAATGGAGAGCTTGTGACCTATTCTATATGACAAGGTACCATGCTATGCGATGAGTTATTGGTGTCACGCATCTTCATGTTATGGAGTCAGAGATAGACCTATTCATTCATTGATAGCACATATCCTATTTCTTTGGTTTTATGTGCTTTGGTCTTGGGGCTCATCGTTCTTGATCGATGAGGAAGATAGTTTTCCATTGGTTGGGGTGTATGTTTGGAGTACATGTTAGAGCATGGTACTAGGTATGCATGGAGCTTGTGTCTCCTTGCCCATCTATATAGAGACCTACATGAGGTTTCCCATTAGGGAGGTAGTTCCATTTTCGTTGGTGTCACATTTCTACATGTATGGTCCTAGGAGCAGATCCCAGTGACGATACCTAATGGTGTATTGGATCAAGATCCAAAGGATCCATATTCTTATAGATTTGCTAACTTTATTCATTACACTTGGCATAGCCATCTATCTTATTGGCATCGTGTTATAGATGATATGCTTGGTTTTGTTTGGAGGCCATGGTTAGATTGTGACGTATGTCATGATGACTAGGAGTAGCTTCCATTTTTTTAGCAAACTCGTTGGTTAATTGGTCGTATTCATTCTTTACACTATTATTATCTACTAGTTTGAGTGCTTCGCTAGTTTGGTGAGCGATAGTCACGATTTGTTGATGATTACCATGCTCGCTTCAGGAGGACTACATGAGAGGTCAGAGTGTGGGGGCTCCAAGCTAACCATGACATAGTAGTAGCAAAGTTTAGGGAACTTGCCCCATTTGTATGGTGGTTGCTTGTAGGACCGACAGAGCTAGGTACTACACAAGATTAAGATAAGCGTTGGGCTCAATAGATTCTGCTCCTATTTATAGATCCTGGTGGTGGTGCTCTAATTGTTGGTGGAGTAGGTATTAGTTGTTGTAGGGGTAAGAGACAATGGTTTTAGACTGTTGTTGAGTAGCTTGATAGAGAAGGACAAGATGGGTAGTAGGATCAACAAGATGATTCGATGTAGTAGGATCGGCCAGTGGCATCGAGTCTGTCTCCTCCACCTAGGGATGCAACAACAGTTACACAAATCTACCAATTGACTATGGCCATAGGCTACCAGGGCACAAGTTACAGTGCTAACTACCAAGCATGATGCATCCAGGAACCTAAGATGGATGGTTTGAGACATGAGAGGGATGTAGCACAACAGGAGCTAGTGATAGAGTGGAAAAAAAGATTAGATGCAAAGATCTCATTGGCTTCATATATTCCTATGGCTCAACATCAGTCTGAGAAAGAGTAGCTAGTGTAGAGGGTTACCTATTATCAGATGCTCTACGAGGTCTTTGTACCCCGAGGTCAGTGACAACCTCATTTTTGGGAGCTTAGCACTCAGACAAGGGTGGAGTCAGGTGGTCACTCTATAAGACAATGTGATTAGTCTCCAGTTATGCTGCAACTATCGCCTCATCAAATTCATGACCATTAAAGGTCCCTACCTCTGTCCAGGTAGTAGGATTGATTTTACTTGATCATTTGATGTATATTATTTTAGAGACTTTGTAGACATGTTTTGTATATACATTCATTGGCCCAAATGAGGCTTCGTATATATGTATCTTGTAGTGCCCCTCCATGATTCACCCTTTCATGATGATTGATTAATTTTGGTTTGGTTGTTTGAATTAAATTAGTTTATAATGTTGTTTGTTTTTTTATAAATTAATATATATGTTGTTCTTGGATATTTAGTTTATTAAATTAAATTATTAAGTTAAAAATAAATTCGACAATTAAATCTAAAGATATTGATTATTACTATAGAGTTTTAATTATAAATTAAAATGTGAGAAAATATTAAAAGAAAATAAAATATTAAAAATAAAAGGTGAAATTAGAAAAAGATAATGAACAACTAGTTAAAACAATTAAAATATAGAAAAAGTAAATTTTGAAGCACATGCATGCCTTCGAACTAGTTATTGTTTGGAAACTTGTCGTTTTTACAAGATTTTTTTCTATTTTTTGTTTTTGAAAAAAAATATTTTGAGAGTTATTAAATATATTTTTTGGGAAGATTTTGGGTTTTCATCTTTGATTTTTTTAAAAAAAATTGTTTCCAACAAGAACTGGTTCGAAAGAAAATTCTTCTGTAGAATAGTTGCAATTTTATGAAATGTTTTAAAAAGAAAATATTGAATTGGGGAAAAGGGAAGGCTTGATAGCAAACCTTTTTGGGGAAAGTGAAATTCTAGGTAAATCTTCGTCCCTCTTACAGTCGTGCCATTTTTCTGAATGTTAAACAATTTATTCGTACGTTTATAAAATTTAGTGCAAATATATCCTTGTGCTTAACTTGTATTTTTTAGCATTTGATTTATAGAATGCGATGCACCTGTTTTATGTTCAAAGATCACATAATCAATCGTAGATTTAAGAAGGGTCGACTTCATCTCACTTTTTCACTCCCTTGTTGTCTTAGTTGCGTATATATGTCAGTTGTTTTCTTTTAGTGTTTTATTGTTTATTGCGTATAGCTAATTTACTCCTGCATCATTCGTTCAATACTGGATGTATCAATACCAGTTTAATGGTTATTTGGGATTGTGTTGGATGGTGATTTCTTACCTCAATGCTACGATTTAAAATGTCATGGCATTCGATGATGTTGGCATTTTCCTTTCGGAGGTTCTTATCCAGTATGCAGTAGATTTCAATCTCATTTTAATGGCTTTGTTGGGGAGTTAGAATTACTTGCAATATATTTGGTTATTGGTAGATTTGGCTTGGGCTATGATTCTTTCCACACATTTAGCCACGTCCGCCTTGCCGCCTTTCCGTCCATACACTGAGATCTCTTTATGACGCCTTGAAGTTTATGTTACTCTTAGTTTTTTGCATTCTCTTTATTTATTGCATACCGTGTGATGCCCTCTCTTTATCTTCAAATTGGTCTGAAATTATCTTGTAATCGGCCTTTACACCTGCAAATGACTTTTGCTTGAAAGCTTCTGAAGTCGAATCAAAGCAAGCCAAAAACTTAGATTATTTCATTTAGCATTGTCGATAATCTTCACAAGAACATTGTTCATGTTCAAATGATGGAAATGGTTCGATTTTATGATTCTATCTTATCATTGTCGATGCTTGTATAGAGATGATTATACCTTGTTTAGCGAATTTAGCTCTTGTGCCATTGCCCCTTGGGCCTTTTAACAGCTTAAATCTGACAAAATTCATTTTCTCAAACACTTCACTATGTTGTTCACTGCCTCACACAGCCCTTTTGGAATTCGATTTACATTTATGAACCTTATCTCCGGTTTAGTTCCTTATCTCAAATCTTGTAAAAACCTCATTCGAATCTCGTGAAAAGAGCAGTCACAGGATGTAGACAAGCAACTTAGTACTGTCACTATTCGACCTCTTTCTGAAGACCTTCTCACCGTTTGGACCTACGCCTTCACCTGCAGCCATTAGCAAAAAATGCTCTCTTTTAGATGCTTTCAAACCCGTTGATGTCCGGCTGTGTATTGGTATCCCTGTATGGGATTTGACTTTTTAGGTGTAGGCGACCTTGTATGTTGCTTTCGTTAGTAGTCTTTTTCCTTATACTGTTTGGAGTTCAACTCACATGATGGATATAGAGGAAATGACAATTTGTTTGGAGTCAAATGCCTGCTCAAGAGAATTGGTGAATAGAAAATAGGATATAAGTTTGGGTTATGATTCTTATGTTATAAAGAAAAACATGGGGAATTCGCCATTCATTAGGAGTTGATATGAAGTGATTTGGATTTCGATACAATACATTAGTAATTGGTATATGTTTTACTGTGGGTATGCTAATATATTGGATATACGTATGTTTTGATATGAGAGTGTATATATATAAATATTTGTATGTTTGAAAATGTATGTTGAGATTTATAATAGTTACACAAAAAATCGATTATGCCATGAAATGGTGGGGAAATCCAAAACAGAAATGAATTATCGGGTAAATTTGTTTTATACTGGCAGTTAGTTATCGTTATACTCGATTTGATGACTATGTACTTGGGTTGGTATTCAGTATATATATATATATGATCTCTCTTTATTGGTAAATAAGAACATTGTTTGATTAAATTCTATAATATCAAGTAACTTATATTTTAATATATACACATATATTTAGATATGTGTACATATAAATGTATATGCTTATATGTGTGTGTGTGTCGTTGAGTATGTTGGATAAGTGGAATTGAAATAATAATAGTTAGAGTAGGAAAAAAATTGTGTTAATTGCATTTATTTAATTGAATTAATAAATATGATGACTTTTTTAAATAATGTTTCCTTTATAATCATTTATTTAATGATTTGTTATTATATGTTGATAATTTGGTTTATAGTTTTATTGCAAGTTGAATTTTCTTTATGCAAGGGAAATTTAAGTGAGTTCGATCATTGGTTTAGTGGGAGTCTATGAAATAGGGAAAAGTTTGTATAGTTTAAGGATTAAGTTATTTAATTTTATAATAGAGACTTAAGTATTTAAGTTCGTCTTATGGGTATTAATTCTTTGATTTAAGGAATGTCTTCAAGGATATTTTATGATGATTAAATACTTGGATTAGATAGTGTGTCTAGACTAAGTGTTTATGAAGTTGTTAAGATGGGTTAGTCTTAAGTGTTTGTATAAATGTTTTAAGTGTTTGGATTAAGTGATTAATTCATTGAGTAAAATAGAAAGTTGGAGTGATGTTTATTTATGAAGATGTTCATGATTGCTTGTTTATTGTGAGTTTGATTTAAATAGTGGATTTCAAGGTGAACCATAGATTTTTTGGGAATGAGGCTTATAGGCTACTCTTGCACTCTTAGGATGCTTCACCTAAAAGGAGAGAGATAAACCTCACTCAAATTATGAAATGTATGATGTTATTAAGGCTAAATGAGATGATATAAATGAAACTAAGCAAGGTAACTGATTGATTATGAATGGAAAACCTAAGAGATATGCAATGCTTGAAAACACAATGTGATACACAAGCATGAACTAAAAGATGAACAAATGCAAAACAAAAGTGAAGAAGGTTGAATCAGAGTGCACTTGGGCATAGAATGAAGAATCTAAAGTGTCCTGAATGCTAACAGAGATCACTAAAAATCACTAGTGGGACTCATTTTCCACTAATGGTGAATTAGTCATGCTTCTGATGAAAACTTCTGGAAACAGGTTTCTGAGTGTCAACCTCCTCCTTTGACAAAAGTAATAAATTATCATCCTCTTTCTCCTAACCCACCACAAGATAATACAGTCCAACCCTCACAACAAAATGAACCGATCCAACAACCATAACTTTTAATACATCCTTCCTTGGAAACAAAATGAACCGATTCAACAACCATAACGTTTAATATATCTTAGCATATTACATTCCTCTTGGTGGCTTGATGTAACACAGTGCATCCCCTAAATTGTGAATATTTTATTCTTTGATCAGTCCTCTCTTGGAGGCATTAGACACAATGTTGCCTAAGTGGTAGACCTCATAGAAACTTAACAAGAATCCTTTGAACATCTTTTCCATTTTACACTTTTATATTTTATATTTTTTCATTTTTTCATTTTATACTTTGCACTTTTTGTCACCTCGTATAACACAACTTGCATGTCTGTGGTACCTTGATTTTTTTTCATGAGTTCTAAGCATACTAATCTTTGATTGTCTCATGAAGCACAAACCAACATTTTTCCTTGTGGCACCTTGTTAAAGTTATCAAGAGGTATAACATTAATATGGTTGAGCGGGAAGCCCATTTAGTGGTACAACTTTCCCCATAGCCACCTTTATGATTGTGAGTGCATACCAACTAGTGTATGTATCTTATCTTTTGGTTTTTCTCACCTGATAGACCACCATGAGTTATGTTTCCCTAGAGTGAGTATGCATTCTCTTTTTCAAATAGACAACCTAGATCTATTCCACATCTAGTTGGAGAGATGATCGAAGCTTCATTCTATCCCTCCATTTCAACACTTGTGTTCCTTTGTTCTTCTGTCTAGTTTGCCATGGGATCTCCATCCTAGGGGCTTGATCGTCCCTCTTGATCATTGTCATTCCATCTTACTAACATAAGTGCACTTGGATCCTTCTCGATATGCATGACTACTTTAGTGTGGGTTTGAAGCAAGTTCATCCTCTCACTAAAGCGGGGTCTAAATGCAACATAGAAAAATGGCCCCTTATCATTTTCATGGTCTTTTAGGCCTTTCTTCATGATGCTTGTTCTAGTTTTGTTTGATTTATCAATGTAATATGGCTTGAGCATGCATGTTTAGGTCCTTAAAATTCAAATAATGATGTCTTGTGAAGGTGTTGTGAAGTTTTGTAAAACATTTCTACACTTTTATAGACTCTATTCATTACAATTCACCTAAAAATCACCTTTTCATCACTTATTATGTCCTATTTTGTAGTGTTGTAAAGTCTTGTAACAAGATTACACACTTTTCTAGGCATAATTTCACTATTTACACCTTTTTTATGCTTTATTTGACCCCTTTATGCCCTTATAAGGCTTAATTAAGTGTGTTTTTTAATGTAAACCCGATAAAAAACATTAAATGCAAGATAACTCCTGACACCTACATTCAAGTCCAAGGTGGTACCCATTTGCCATGGGTGGTGAATGAGCCCCTCTTGGCTCCAAATTCAAAATATTTTATGTTTTCTTTCAGGTTTTTATTTAAAATTGCCTTATGTTAGTCTGTGATGAGGTATCATTAGGTTACTAAGGAACAAGTATGTATAAATAAGTGTTTTTCTTCTCATTTTAACCCCCATTCATCAAGTTCACTTATTCACACATTCATTCAAGCATTCAAGCACTTTGCATCATTCAATCAAGCATTAATCAAGCATTCAAGAGCAGCCATTGATATATCTTTAGATTGTCTTCAACAAGGGTTTCGTAAGTTGATAGCATTTTCATATTATTTGTTTATCATTCACCTTCATTTCATTATTTAATTAAGGGTTTGATTCCCAAAGTGGGATTTGACAAAGGAAAATCCCTATGACCTAACCCTTAACCATTTTTCCCCTTTTGCATGTGTGTTTGCAGACTTGTGTATGCAGATTTGACAAGTGATTAGGCTTTGAAAGGTGGTCAACAAGTCAACAAGGTAATTCAAGTCAAATCAACCTCATTTCAAGCTTGGAGAAGACTTTCTATCCATTTTCTATAGAAATAGCTTCGTCAACCTGAAAATCAAACAACCTCAGACCCGGTGTTGTAGAATTGTCCCCTAAATTTTTTTGGAGAAGTTATCTTTTGATGGTTTGGGTTGTTCACCACAAGCCTTAGTGGATGAACTCAGTGAGAAGAAGCCCTATAGAGCTTCATCTAACTTATCCAAGTCATCACTAGTAAAAGGTTTGGATGATATAGTTGTCCTAAAGTGAATCATAGATTTTATTGGTTCATTTGATGTTGTGATTGTTTTGTTTTCTTTTTCTGATGAATCTAATCTAAATGAACGAGGAACTAATGTTGAAAATGAACATTGTAAACATCTAATGCTATCTATAATTTCCATTAAAGTAAATGATACTAATGCTAATCATTTGAATGTAACCAAAAATAAGTGAATAGAACCATAAAAGTAACTGAAGCAAACAATAATTGCATAAACTAGAAACAAAATGCTGAAATTATTGATGCAAAATGTGTAATAGGACTAAGTCTTCTAAGGTGGCGAATTAGTCCCAATAGGGGAATTTATGAAATTTTTTAGAATTTTCTGATGGATATTGATGCGTTTTGTACTATACCATGCAAATCTACAATTCAAATGCATAATTTCATTATTGTGCAAGGAAATTAAATGCAATAATGCAAGCTTAAATGAGGTTTTCACTAATTTAATTTTTAAAACCCTAGAATTAAAACAATGCAAAAACTAATGTAATTTTGATGAAAACTATTCCTAGGATGTAAATGAGATTAGAAGCAAAAATGTTCAAAATTCAGGTTCACCAAAATGTGGACACCAATTTTGGGTATGCAAGGGTTCTCTAACTCTTCTAGGGTTTTCACCTAAAAGGAGAGAAATGGAACCAAAATGCTAATGTTTACACTTAAGATTAATTTAATGAGGGATGAAATGTGCCTAAATATGATGTATTAATGCAATAAACTGAAAAAGAAAGATGATTATTAATGCTAGGCCTAAGAAATGTAAATTGTTGGAAAACACGATGATGTATGCAAAATAATAAAATGAGTGCAATAAAGGAAAAAATAAAGAGGCTAAACAGAAACTGTGCACCTGGAAACTAATGAAGAGAAAAATGGAGATTGCAGAGACCTCTGAAATTCTAGAAAACTTAATTTTTGAGCCAACTAGGAAACTTACGCCAAGCTGGGTGACTTAATCCCATATTAGGGAAACTACCCAAAAAATTGTTTCTACTAGATGGGTATCTGAAACTGTACAAATTTCTAAAAAACAAGTGTAGTAGGACTCAGTCGCCATTATGGGCGACTTAGTCCACTTAGGATTTTCTGCAAATCTGAAAGTGGAAACGAAAGGCCAAAGTCTGCAATCTATTTTTTGATGAAAAACCAAATCTAAATCTACAAAATTACCTGCAAAACAAAGTATAGATTAGTTTCTAATTGGGTGGTTTTCCCTTTTCAAACCCCTAGTTGGTATTTAAACATTGAAAGAGATAAAATATGCATAAAACCCTAGCCCTAAGTGTGTCTAAGACTAGGAAGTCTGAAAATAAGATGCAACCCTATTCCTATGTGCAAGAATAATATGTATAAATGGATTTGGAACAATGCAAGACTCACCCTAAGAGACACGAAATCACATCAGAGATGAATCTTAATGAGATTCAAACCTTAAATCTAAAGAGAGAGAGAAAATGGAAGATGAAATCACTTTGAAAACAAGTCTTTAGGCTTGATTTGATTGGTAGTTGCATCTCCTCAACCTAGATTTCTCCATGATTCACAATAAGCATCCATAATCAACCCTCTGCAATGTAAGATCTTGAACAAAAAGGTGAGCTTGAAGACGTACAAAAATCCTAGCTTGCTACCCTAAAGCTTCAACTTTGTTGTAGAAAGACTAATCAAATCTCTTGTGAAAGATTTTTGGCTCTTGATTATTGATTTTTCTTGATGAAAATGACTTAAAGTTATGAAAAATGACCTAAAAGCATGCATTTATAGGCATTAACACTGAATTATTCATTATTTTAACTTCATAGTCTGAAATCCCTCAAGAATTTGAATTAAGTCGGTGATTTTCTCGCTCAAAAGTGGAAAATACCTCAAAAAGGGACTAAGTCACCACCTTGGGCGACTTAGTCCCTCTATGAATTTTTGAGGTGGGTTTCACAAAAATTAAGTGTTTCGAATGTTGCTTATTAGGATTTCTATGATTTGTGAGTGGAATAGGCCTTAATGTCCAAAATCATGAGCATTAGGGGCCTATAAAGGTAATTTTTCAGGGGTGATTAATGCAAGGGTGTCTAAAATAGGACCAAATTAATTGCAAAATTGTCTCTTTCTTCAAGAGTATACAATTTTTGGCTACACAAAACTAAAATAGTAAAGTGAGATATGTTTTAAGAATTTTGTTGTCTAAATCACCATGTTGTTTTGGGATGGAAAGAGTAACTTCATATTTTTCCTTCTTATCCACACCCCCCTCTGAGGGAAGTATGGACCTAAAATACTTTAATACAACTCTTTCTATTTCTTCTCTCTTTATCACCTTTCTCCCAATGCTATCCTCAATCACCCTAATTTTTTTCATTTGTCTCCTTGTCTTCAAGGAGTTATGGAAAATCTCATATTATGGTCCCCTTTTATGCCCACATCTCTCTCTTGCTTTCACTTTCCAGTATAATTCATCCCTTGTAAGCAGTTTTGCATACTCTAACTTTAGCTCCCTCTCCTTTTGGAAATCTTCTTAGAATATTCCATACATGTGAATCTTCTCATTTATTAATTTAATTTTAGTCTCTACTCCCTCCTTTAAATCTATACAAATATTTTTGAAGGACTACGCATTTTTTTCCCGTAATTTCTTTTTTATGAGACTAATTTCAATGTGAATGTGAAGATATTAGTTCCTCCTTTTTTTGGTGGTTTAATCATGCACTGATATTATCAATTAACTCTAGGTATCACCACATCTGTTTAAGTGATTTCTAGCCCCACAAGGTAGTTGTCAGACAAGGTTATATTGGAATAATTTTTATTTCTAAACTTTTAG
This sequence comes from Sequoia sempervirens, assembly GCA_007258455.2. NCBI lineage: Eukaryota > Viridiplantae > Streptophyta > Pinopsida > Cupressales > Cupressaceae > Sequoia > Sequoia sempervirens. The sequence goes on from VDFB02346655.1 coordinate 15,890, forward strand.
TGGAATTTAGTTAGATTCCTGAAGTAAGGAAGCAATCCATTCTCTCTGAAATGCTTGAAAATCCCAACCTCCTATTTTTCCAAGTATATATTCTAAACTTTGGTACGATGTCACCTAATTTATTTCTTTTGCAAACTGTATGAATTCTTTAATTATTATGGTTTCATTTTTTATCTCCCACTTTTCTCCTTCGGTTTCATAATTGCATTAAAATCCCCCCAAGAATGAACCTATTCCCTAATACCTCTATATCAATGGTGAGAGTTTCCCAAAGTTTCCTCTTTTCCTCAATTTTGACCAGACCATATACATTAAAAATAATGAATCTTATGTCAGACAAAAAGTGACTTACCTTTGTGAGCATCCAATTTCTATCCTCTTCCAATTCTTTGACACTAGTTGTGGACAAATTTTGAAGTATGCTCAGGTGACCGATAGTGCCTATTGAATCACAAAATATGTCATTCAAGATCTTACAATTTTTGAGAAAGAAATATACCTCATTTGCTTCCAATTTAGTCTCCTACAATAGTGCCATATCAAGAAACATTTTTTTCCAAAAAGAACTTGGCCATGCACCTCTTATTAGGGGCATTCAAGCCCCTAACATTCCATGTAATGATCTTCATTTCTCTCCAAAAGATGTACTTCCTCCCTTGGATCTCAACATTTACTCTTTTATGCTAGATAGGCCTTTTGTGACTATTGCTCACTATCTCTTCTATTTGTTGGTCTTCCTCCCTCTCTTCCATTCTATGGTGGCATTCTAACATTTTAATTCATAGATTTGGATGTAGACTGGCTTATGCATCTATGATATACAATATCTAATTCATTAGATTTTGAGTCTTCCTCCATCCATTGCTCTTCTTCATCTTTGTCACCATTGGTCTTTAGATGCTCTTCCATTGCATTTTTTGCTAGCCTATTCCCATATTTTTATGCTACATTGGTGGTTGCCATTGCACCAAAATATCAAATTCTTAATGCTTGATACAATTGCCAGATTTATTTAAGATCCATGGGAGGCAATTAATCCATTTCATGAACCCAAGTTTCACGTTGCACCAAGGAGACCAAGGGACACACCATATTGCAACAATCCCCCCTAGTGCAAGTGTGGGGTTTGAACTGGTGACCTCTACTCTAATACCAATTTTTACATTGGTGGTTGTCGTTACACCAAAAGATTTCGCTATTAATTCCCAATACAATTGCTATATTTAAATAAGATACATGGGAGGTGGTTAAGCCATGTCATGAACCCAAGCACTGCACTACACCAAGGAGACCAAGGTATGCACCATCTTGCATCATTTTATTTTAATTTTCTTAGGATTTCATCCTTTTTTGTACCTTTTGGTGTAATGAGTATCATTGGGGTGATTACTACCATGCTTCAGAATGTGTTTTCATCCTTCTTTGAAGCCTCATCTTCCCATTCATCCAATTCTTTTTAATTTCATTCGTCCCTTGGTTTCAAATATTTATTCCTACGGCAGTCTGCCTCCATATGTCATCTCTTGTATTTCAAACAGGGTGATCCCACAATAGTGGTTTACAATTTTTAGCCAAAATGGACACTGGAATTATTTTTTTAAACTAAATCTTCACATTCAGGCACTCATAGTAGCTAAACCATGAGGAATTTGAAGATGATGCAACCTAGATTCTTGACACATTTTTTTGTAGATTCTAAAAATATTTTTTTCAAAAATTTTGGAATCAGATTGTACTTCTTTTTCCATCTTTCACAAAAACTGGCTTTTTTCATAAAACATTATTTTTAGAAAGTGATGCACATAAAATAACACATAAATTTTTTTCCATGAAGGATAAATTTATAATTCTTTCGAATTTAGATTTGTGACTCCGATATCTAGTGCTTCCACTTGGTTAGATAGTTTTTTATTGAATATTTTTCCCTTAATCAAGGTCCAAAGTCAAACCAATTATAATTCAATCATAGTGTAACTATATAATGCATAAATTTTTTTCAATATATCAAAATTCATTTATTTTTTTGTTGGATCAAGGACTTGAATATCTACTGCACTCATATTTTTCAAAAAAAAATTGATAATTTGCTATTTTTCCACGTGTAGAACAAAGACCTTCATTTTCGATGAAAAACCTATATTTAATAAAACTAGAAAACAAAATACATAATAAAACCAAAACATATTAAAATTATATTTGTTGGATACCTCATTTCGAGGACTACCTGATTCTAGTTGGGTTTGTGAAGATTCCTCCATTTTCATCCTCAACCCGAGCTCCGAAGTGCCAAAATTTAGGGTTTTTTTGTGTGTTAGGGAGGATGAGGGATAAGGGGCATTCGTATGAACCCCTTTGCTATGATTTTTTATTGTTTTTTTGGTGGTCAAAATTCAAAGGGGTTTGGTCGAACCAATAGGTTCGTACAAACCCCCAAAATCACTCTTTTTGCTTTGGGGTCACTTTTTGCGAGTTTTCCTTCCTCACTTGAATTGTAAACTAGTATTGTGGCTTCACCCAACAATAGAGTTTTTAATCATCAATTATTGTCGATAAGGTTCATACTCCATAAGGTGTGTCCAAATAAAGCTCCAACAAAATTAGCAAGATGTGGGCCACCCTAATTTGGGCATAAAAATAATAAATAGTCTTCATGAAACTTTCATAAAATTTAACCGTCCTACTGATACTCTCACCTATTTCCCTTATTCTTTATTCAATCCAAAATTCTAAGGGGAGATTATATAGTATGATCCATACCAGGTTTTTTTGTGTGATATAATCCTATAGAATGAATTTTGGCACCCACCTTAATAGATATAATATGGAGCCTACAAACACCCAACACTATTCATTATCTCCTTACATGGTCCTTTATTATTGAATTATGCATAAAAGAAACCTTTTGGTAGAAACTTTGTGGAAAGTAATCCCTCCATTTATCTGCTACCCATCTGTTGATCTGCTCGCATATAAATTTTCTCCCTAAGATGTCGATCAAACCTTATTCAAGCATGTTCTTGACTGACATTTTTACACAAAATTTAATTCTTACTTCTCTTTGCCACTCCTTCTGCTCCTATCTTCCCTTTTGGATTCTTTCCTTTTTCAATTCTTCCTTTCTTACAATCTAGATATTCCTATGAACTTTTCTCTTTTTCAACTCCATGCTCCATCTCCATTATTATTCAAAATAAATTATATTATAATATTATATTAGCATATTTATCTATCAAAAGGTTAATAAAAAAGTCATCAAACATACGACCATGTTAGTTACATGTGAATAAATAATTATAAAATAATACTTCTATTTGATTTTAATGAATAATGAAAAAGAACCACTTGATTTTTATGGAATTTAAAAAGAATAGCAATGACCCTTTGTTTTCCTTTCTTCTAATGAAAATGATCTAATTGAAAAAATATCACCTTAAATGTACATTCAAAATATTATAAATTCTCTTTTTGAGTTTTAGTAAGATTATTCATTGAATTCCATTGAATTGTTACTCTAAGTTCATCTATCCCTATTTTTCAATATTTTCATTTTCATTTGGAGCCCCATTTTGATCCACTATGACCTCATCCTTATTTAAGGGCTAGAAATAGGAATGTACTAGACAAGAGATGAGATCTTCAATCTTAGATAACCACCATTTGGAAGTTTCTAGGCCAAGGATACATCCAAAGTAACTTTATTTTTCTTTCTTAAATTAGAATTGGTGGAAACAAAAAGAAGACAACCTCAACTTGTTTAAAAAAAATAAAAGTATGCAATAGAAAGCTTGAGAAATAAAAATGATGGTTCGATATATTGGAGAATAAGAATTGTAAGAGGTATGTATCTATTCAAAGGTAACATCCTCTAAAAATATATAAACACATTTTGTTGTTCCAAAAAATTGTTAAAAGTACTATAAGCATAATTAGATGGAAAATATACATATATTACCCTCCATGATAGCTACATAAATTAATATAAGAAAAAATTTACAGAAAAAGGTTACAGCTACAAAATTAATATAAGAAGAAAAAGGTTAAAAAGCTAAAACTTTATACTAATATTATTATATATTTTTTTATATTAGATATAGATTGTAAACCTTTACATAGTATAGTTGTTCAAGAGTTTCTCTTTAGAGCATGTTGGTGCAAATTATGCAACAAATGAATTTTCCTTTTACAATTCTAACTTAGCTAAAAACAACATGAAAATTTCTTGTAATTACTAATGCATCTTACATTGTAGAGCATAAGGCTGGTACAAAATGGGCTATTGTAAATCTACTGGTAAAGTCTATAGAATGTAGAATTAATCATCTTGATTGGATCTACTATTGTTTATTTCTTGAACAAGTGTATAAGAGAGATCTTACCAAAATTATCCCCATAGAAGATTTCAGATTCTTCCCTATTTGAAGTCTATGTCTCCTCTCTACTAGGCCGTAAGAGTTTGACCCATGAAGTATCCATGTTTATAGGAACCTGCATAGAAACATCAAGGAAAGTGAGTTATTTATTAAACTCAGTAAGCTCCCTCTTAGTCCCCTTGAATTTATTTTCATTTCTCGCTTTCCAGATATGCCACATTATCTCATTAGTTAGCCAAAACCATAACAAATTGCCATCTTTACTAATTTTAAGATCAAGAAAAATAACTTTTTTCCATTGAATTTTACATTTTTATTCCAAACCTTTAAATTGTGATAAAATACCCTCTAGATTTCCTGAGCTTAAAAACAATAAAAAAGAATATGCTTAACCGATTCAGGAACCATGCAAATGTTCCAGATTTCGACATCAGTGGAATTAAGTTTGATTGGAATCTTTTTACAAAGCACCAGCCATCTAAAGTAGGCTTTTTTAGGCTCCATGGAATTGTGCCAAACTATAGAGAGCTTTCTAAATTCCAATCTTTACTATCTAGGGATCACCCCCAACAGGAATTCACATGATCAAGAACATCATTATTTTTCATTAGCTCATTATAAATAGTTTTAGCTTTAACATTTATAGAACTAGAACCATCACACCAAAGAATGCCATTAGCAGGATCAAAACTCTTATTAACATCTACTAGAAAGATTGCATCACTATAAGCCTCCTAGAGCATAGAGAAGGTTATGAAATTGGAGTTAGGGAGGTCATAGCTAGCACACAGGGTATTCCAGCTCTTGATGTTCCCATTAAGAACAATTTCTCTAAAATTTCTAATTCCCTTGAGGTTCCAATTCTTGGAAAAACAACCTTGAATCAAAGTAAGGTTTTTACTATTATGAACAAGGTTCCACCAAATGGAGCTGAAAGGCTAGCAAGAGTGGTTGTTTTTTAATGTTATGATGCAATTTTTAAGTTTTGCATTATGTTTTGTTAAATCCCAGGCCTTCCAAATGCTCCTAAACACCAGGGACCCTATCAGAACCATGGTATTATTTCTAAGGAGGATATCACTTAGGGGAAGTTGTTTCCAAGTTCTAGCCTTCCTAGGGACTGCCCTCTAGATATTGCTTCTTACGAGAACATTACAAGGCTCATTTCCACTCAAGGATCTTAATATCCACTTCGTTGGCAAGACAATACCTTGAGTTTTAAGGTCTTTCAAGTCAATTCCCCCATGAAGTTTTCCAAGGTATCACCAAGTCCATTTCACCGAGTGTCTTTTCCTTCTACCATTCCCATTAGACCATAGAAATTCTCTAATTTTCTTTTAAATTTCATTAATTTGATAACTACAAAAAAAAAATAGAGGAAAAGTACATGCTATACAAAGAGGACTTTTTGGAAAACTTGAATTCTACCTGCTAATGAGAGGAAATGTCTTTTCCAGCTCCCAAGCTTCTTATCAATTTTTTTCCTCACCCAGTTACACATCTCTTTGAGGTTTGGACTGACTGCAAATGGGATCCCCAAGTATCTGACCAACTTGTTTGGTCATCTCCATTGAAATACAAAATTTTCCAACCAATCAGGGGGGTCTCTTTCCATCCAAGGAATGTAGATAAATAGCTCCAGATAGTTTTTCCCCTCAATCTTGGTAGTACAATTCAAGTTTTTTTGTTAAGGATTCAAGATTACTTTGTTCCATTTCAACAAAAAAGGAAGTATCTTCTGAAAACTAAACACTCAAGAGCTCACTGTGATCGAGAATATTGATTCCTCTAATTTTGGGAGAGAGAGTGAACATTATCTTTTAGCAAATAGAAAAGAGCATCAGAGGAAACAATGAAAAGTGTAGGGGCTAAGGGGAAGCCTCGAAAAATCAACCTTTCCAAATTAATAACCTTTGAAAGCTGGCCATTGACATCAACTTGAGTTGAGGCATCCTTCAGCAGGGTATTCACTATATTGTAGAAGTCTTTGAGGAATCCAAAGGCTTGTAGCATCATTCTTAGGAAGTTCCATTTTATACGATCATAAGCTTTTTTGAAATCAAGAAGAAGCATTGTCGAGTTTTGATTGGAATGCCTAGCCCATTCTAGAGCCTCCTAGCTTGTGAATAGATTTTCTAGAATCTAACGACCTTTTATGAAACAAGTTTGTGTGCTAGTTATGAATTTTTGAAGTATGTTAGACAACCTTAAGGCAACAACCTTTACCAAAATCTTATAGGAGACATTTAATAATGTAATTTTTCTCCAGTTCTTGACAAGAGACTTATCACCTAGTTTTGGAATCAGTTTGATAATTCCTCTATTTATCTCATTCCCCAAGGAACCCTTGTCTAGAGCTTCTTTATACCCATTCAATAAATCCTCACATATCCATTCCTCAAAGGTTTTGTAAAATTAAATAGGTAGATCCTCACATCTTGGAGATTTATCATTGGTCATTGAGAAATTGCAATTCATATTTCCTCTTTTGTTATCTTTGCCTCTAATTTAGCAAATCCTCTTAATCTTTTTTGGTATGAGGTTTTTGATGAGCACTCTTACCCTTGAGTTAGTGTCTCCTCTATCCTATGAAGAGACTTTGAAGAAAGCTTGGAACTACGCTAAGATATCCTCTTGAGAGGAGAGCATTTGATATCCATCCCAAATTAGCCCAACCTATTCCTTTAAGTTTTTCTCCCTTAGGTAGCTGAAAAAGAACTTGGAACCTTTTTCCCCACATTTAAGCCAATTTATCTTAGCTCTTATTTTCTATCCTTGCACTTTATGAGCCTGAAGCTTCCTTATATTATTCTTGGTCATAACCACCTCTTCACAGAGCATGAATTTGACTTGTCCCCTCCAACATTGTATTAATTTCCCATTTTCATGTCCCCCTCTCAAAATTTAGTGCACAAATTTGAATTTGAAACCCCCTCTCTTGGGCACATTTCCCAAATCTTGCACATCCCTCAACCTATGGCAACTTGACAAGTGGCCTCCTTTCATTGGTTTACATTTAGTCCCACATTCACCCATTTGGCCAATCTCTCATCAAGAAAATCTATAAATAAGGACCTTAATCTTCATCAACTCATCTACTTGTAACTCTTATGCAAAGTTACTCTCTTGGTTTGAGAACTAATTTTTCTCATCTCCATTGCATCTCATCATTTTAGCTTTTGAGCAAGGATTGGGAAAGGGTCATTTGTACATTTGACACCAATCCAATATGGAATAAGTACTTTGTCTTGCTTCTATAGGTTATATTTGATCTTCTTGGTTATTTGTTTGCATCTTTGAAGCATGGCATTGTTATTTCATATAGGTATTTGTAGATTTGCATGTGTAAAATAACCCTCCTAATGAGTGTTTGAGATGGTTTCATTTGCAGATTTATAGTGCTTCAGAAACTAGAATGGAAGCCCCCCATCCTTTCTCATGAGAGGTGGTGAATAATTTTGAACCGTTCCAAACAAAATTAAGCTTGTTTCAAGAGAAAAGTTGGTGCCCTTGTTTTCTTGGAGTAAAACAAAGTCTTTTTCATTTTCCAAGTTAAGAAACCTTCTTAGGATGTACTTTCTATCAGGAAATTCCAATCCCCTAACGCTCCAAGATATGTAGTTAATCTTCATTTTCATTCAACATGGGGGAGTCATCTTGTCCTCTTTTGAACTGATCAAAACACTTGGGGAGATTTTCCTCCACCTCTATTTTTTTTGCCACTAGGGGTTGGATCACAGTGCTTGTTTTCCTCCTTTCATTTATGGAAATTATAATTTTTTTCCCCCAAGAGGAGTGAAGCTATATTTTCTTGGCATACCAAGGGAATTTCTTATTTTTGGGATCAAATTTTCCTTCCCAAAAATGGTATCCCCATCCTTAATACAGTATGTGGTTACTTGAGGGTCTCCTTTATTAAGACTTATTTGGTTTTTTGACTTGTTTTTGCTATTAGAGTCTTTTTTAGATTTGGGTTTCTCTTGGTCTTTATCTTGATTATTCATTACATGCTATGGGTAATTTTGTGGTTTTGGAATCAAGGAGAACATTCATTTTTGTGAGGTCAGGAGTGCCAGTTTGGTTGGGGGAAAAGGGGTATATCCCCTCAATCTAGTATTCACAAGCACCATTGCATGGTAAACTTGACTAGAAAGAGGCCAAATTCCCCTGCAGACTATCTGAGGGAGAGGAAGATTCCATCCTATCAATAAGTTTATGAAAAACACTAGAAGCATGTGAGGTATCCTCGTTTCTCACAACCAAATCACCATCCCTAACATGGTCTCTCCCATAGGCTGAGATTCCTACTTGGGAGGAGTCAGACAGAATATTGTATTGATGCTCCACACTCTCAAAGATAATTTTAATACTAGATCTGTTAGCAATATCTTCCTTAATTATTTTTCTTATTTTCCTAATGGCGAGTTGTTGTGTATTTAGCTTCTCCACTAACAAGGGGCTTTTGGCAATCGCTTGTTCAAGCTCTAGGTTTTCCAAGGCCTTGTTGCTCCCAGTGACAAGTGTGAGGGAGCCACACTCCTCCCGACCCTCTTCATGCTCGTCTTGTGTGAGAGCATCAAAAGAGTTTTTCAACTTGATATTCAGCTGCTTGGATTTAGAAGTCGCTGTCAGCATATTAGACTCCACCTCACTGGCATGGGGAGTAACTTCAGGATTGGGGTAGGGGTCCCTCTGGCTGGGGTTTGAAAATATTTCAAGGCTCTCAGTGAAGTGAGTATCCTCACACCTACTGCTAGGATTGCTAGGACTTCTCAAAATATTTTCTTTCCTTTTTTCTAGTGATTCATTAAGCAAGTGGGGTTTAGTTTTCTTTTTTGTTAGAGGATAATTCTTTCTAATGTGTCCTTCCTTACAACACATGAAACTGACATTAATCCCCCTAAGTATTTCCAAGGAGCAAATAATGATGTTCTCAGGAAATTTGACCCCCAACCTTAAGGATACCAAAGCGCGAGCATCAAGGTGAGGAAGGGTGGATCTAGCTTTGTCAATCCTAACAACAATCCCTATCGGAGCCAAAATTTGAGGGATCAAATGGTAGAACTTCGGGGGCAGGTTTTTCATGGTTACCCATCTTGGGCAAGATGAAGCAATTATCTCTTAGATGATGGCCACCAAGGCCCAAGTTAGGGCTCAGAATGTGTAGCTGCTAACATTCCAATAAGGCTTCGCAATAATTTTCTCTTGCATGGAGTGATTTTCCAAAAAAATGACAAAGAGTCCATGCTGGATCATGTGGTAAAACTTGACATGAATGCCGAATTTGTTTCCCCAGACTCTAGCGAGCCATGAGTCTAGGAATTTCCTAGTTGGAACTTTCCCAACATCCAGGGCTGCAAAGAAAATCGCACTATTTTTAACTGAGATCTTTCATTATGAATAATAGATTTTAGTTCACTGTTAGGAGAAATGAACAAATCCTTGGAGCAATTAGAGCAATACTTACCAATCAAATCTCCAACACAATTGTTCTAGTCATCCACCAGAAATTTAGCCTCCACATGAAAGGCTTCCCCAGATTCCGCCAAGACATCCTTGAACAATTTTTTAGCATGATTAAGGGAGGGTTTATCTCCTAAACATGATTCCCCATCGAGGTTGGAAGCGGAAGGAACCGTGCCCTCCTCCATTAATGGAGAGAGGGGATGTGGCCTGGAGGAGAGAAAAAACACACAAAGCTACACACCCTACAAAAGGACTAAAGATGCACATGGAAGCAAAAACAAAACAAATAACAAGGGGAGGAGGTCCACTTCTGAGAAAACTTGAGTGGGGGGTGCACGACCACCCCACAAAGCCTGACACGCACTCAGCAAACCCTCAACCTCCTTGGATGCAATGCTAGTCCTTATGGTTGGAATTTCAAAGAGGGAAGTTTAAATGAATATCTATACTAATATTAATTTTAAAAACATATATATAATTTATAGTTACATTTTAATCTCCATTATAATAGAACTAATTAAACATTATAAATTTGAATAAATATCATGAACATCAATTATATTAATAACAAGTTTCACATAGTGGCTAGTACTTTCCTTTATAGTATTGCAATTATTGTTTTCTATATTTTTAGAAAAATAAATGTAAGTTTTATTAATGTGAATAAAAAAAACATATTTTTGTTAATTATAGTGTTCTTAGTATTGTTCATAGGTTTATAGTTATAATTTAATTAATAATTATAATAATTTTAGTTGTTTTAATTTAATTCTTATTTGTATTTATCTATGTTTTAAAGTTAATAAAATTTGGAAAATAAAAAAGTGAAATAGTTTAAAATTCAATTTAATTATCTTTTTATGCTAATTTATTTTTCATTTTATTATTTTAATACTGTGAATCTAAATCTCTATAAAATAGCTAATTGGTTATATGTGAGATTTTTTTAATAAAAAAATAATAATTATATGCATTAAAAAAAATCATTCTTAAAAAAATGTAAAAAAGTAAGATTTATTTATTTTAGAAATATTTAATGAAATTTAATAAAGCAAAAATATAAATGATTCTAAAAAAATGTTAAAAAAAATAGTCTACCTTGCTATCCCTACAAACTTCTTAGTCAATTATGTTCAAAACAAATAATTTTTAAATTTTTAAAATTAAATATTTAACATTTTCACTTTAAAAAAATTAACAAAATGAATTGAACAAATAAATTGAACAACTGATAAAGCATATAAATTTGATCTCAGTTGTTAGAATAAGAAACCTTTAATATGTAAATTTAGTTACGTCATCTTTACAATAGTATTATGCAACTAAGCCTTGTAGAACATCTTTAATGAAGATAGAGCACACAAAGACTATATCTTGTGGCTCATTGCCATCTTCCATCTGTTAAAAATCAATGCTGAACTTTCAGACTGACTGAAATAAAGCACTCTAAATGTGGATTAAAGCTGTGCTTCATGTGAAGACACACCAACGTTACAACTTCAATTGTCTGATTTCTTACGTTGTGCAGGTAATACAGAATGTATGGTTGCTGGGATTGTGGCAGTACTTTTAGTCCAGTGTCTCAGGTGTCGGTGGGATGAAAGTACGCTTGACTGTAACAATCCAGTAGGCTCTGCTAGACAGAAATACTGAAAGTGTCAGCTGGCTTTTGATTCAATGCTAAAGTTGGAGTGGTTTAGAAAACTCTTGAACGTAATACCATAAAAGATAAAACTAGAATTGTGCCTACACAAATGTAGTAGAACAGATACCCCTCAGGAGGGCTGAATGATCAATATCAGAATATCAGAACAACAGAGAAGGATAGCAGATGTTGGAGGGCTGAATGCTCCGGCAGCTGATTAGATAAATGACCTATTTACTGCAATATTGTTTCTAACTTTGGTTGGCTATACAGGAGAAGTCCTTTACAATGCCATTTAAAAAACTGTCCAATAGAAACAAAATCTTCAGGAAGATGTACATGTATTTGAGAATCTGAATTCACCATGCACAGATTGGTCACTTTCAATATCCTGCCACATCACAGTGATTGACACAGAGGTTTGCACGGAAATCCATATAAATTTCCTGGGATTCTCGTGATACATGAACTTTTCACATATATTTCCATAATCACGACAAGCCAGTCCATATTAAGCTGAAAACCACCGTACGTTTTGCAGAGCCAAAGGGATGCATGGAAAGATACGAAGGATAATTGACAACCTGTAAATGGAAAATATAGTGAAGGAAGAGACAATTATCCAATCTTGGGTGCGATCTACCAAATACAACGAACCAATTGCATACAAGTTATGGCAATCAACCTAGTTTGCTCTATACTTTTTCATTTGTTTTAGAAGTGACTGAATTCTTTTTCTTTTATCTAAGAAAAAGATTTAATTTCCCAAACAAATAGTCTCCTTATAAAATATTTTATTAAAAACAGTAATAATTAGAATTAGATTCTTTATTGAAATCTTTTGAATAATCACACTTTAAAATCATTTATCTTTATATTTTCAAATTTGTTTAATTTTTTTTATATTAAAAATATGGTGAACATCAAAATAAATTTGGAATTATTCTTGAGTGGATAATGTTAGGAAGATTATGACTAGGAGGATAAGGACAAAGATGATAGATCAAGTAGAGGTTCAAGAGTGTGTAACAACAATACTATCAATAATACCAAAGCACATGCACAAAACAAAATGCATACTCAAAGCAATAATTTCTATCAATCAAAACGTCATGGCATACAGACTCTCTTCCTTTTTTTTTTTTCTTTTTTTACAAATAAGACTATCACATATATACAAATTTCTCCTACACACTTCCCCTATCTAGAGAATTCCAAAAATAATTAAAATATTACATATTCTAGAGACTTCTTGACTTGTATTGTTGGCTTGTGCGCAAAGTTTCTAAGTTTGATTTTACATGACTTGTATAGTCTTGACCTATGCACCAAAGTTTCTAAGTTTGATTTGAAATGAATTATACACCTATTCTTTAACTTGATTGGCACTCCAAAACTCTATCTTGACTTCATACGACTTATACTCTAGCGATTAATATATTTTTACAATGAAATATTAAAGGGAAAGCTTACGTCTTCTAACACCCCCATTTAATCTTGACTAGAACACTACTATGAATTTGATCTTGAATTGGTGACTTCAAGAATTTTTTTCTGGGAAAAAGGAAAAAATAAATTAATCAATAATTTTGAAAAGAATATGTAATGATTTCCAAATAGCAATAGTGGCCATGGAAATTAAAATAAGGAACAACCAAAGTGGTTTGCTACAAATCCACCACCATCAAGAACCAAAAGAACTAGTAAAACTTATGATGGATAAACCACGATCATAGGTTGTCATCATGAAGAATATGACGAAAATGAGTAGGTTGTTCAGGAGATAGCGAATCCTAGACATAAATATTCCATCCTCGATGAGCAATAGAGCCCCATTTAGCTAGACAATCAACAATAGTATTCCATTCCTGACAAATGTGAACAAAGTAAATGGAATGAAAGTGAACAAAATTATTTTGAATCTAATCCACCAAGGATACCAATTTCTAAGAAAAATCATTAGAGGTTCCCTTGTTCGAAATAGAAACTAAAAAATTTATAGAATCCATCTCACAAATAATAGTATTCCATCCCAAACCACAAGCTTTCTCTAGAGCAACAAGAAGAGCACAAGCTTCCAACTTATTATTAGTACCAAATGTAGTAGCAATAGAGAAAAAAAATTAAACTAGACCAAAATCCTGTTCAACACCACTAATACTTGCAACACCCATATTACCCCTATAGGAGCCATCAATATTTATTTTAAAGACACCTAGAGGGGGAAGAGATCACTTGTTGGATCTATTAACTTTGGAAGAAGGTTTAGCTTGAAAAAAGAAGTGGCCAAACCATTTAAAGAGCCTAACTCTAAGTTCTTTACAATCAAAAGATCAATGAAAGTAAGATTTTGATCAAAAGACCACTTAGTATCTATAGCCTCTTTCACTAATTTCAAGACCTTCTACTAAATATACTCAATAAGGCTTTGATATCCTTGGAAAATATGGCGATGCCTCTCCAACCAAATTTACCAAAGGAGAGGAAAGGGGCCAGTATCCCTAGAAAAAAGCAAGAAAGAAGTAGAATCCAGGGGGATGCCAAAAAATAGCCCAAATTTTTGATAAGGAGGTAGCTTGAATAAAGGGTTGATTCCAACAAGACCACCATTTCTACCAAAGACTCACCAAAAAAGGACTTCGAAAGAAAAGATGAGAAACATCTTCCTCATGGGTTCCACAAATGACACGCTTAGAGGATCCATGAATGAATCTAGTAAGCTTCATATAAGGAAACACAAAAAGGGTTATTTCATCCCACCAAAACTATTATTTACAAATTATTATATCGCTTAAAAGGAAGGACTAGAGCTATTGGGATCTAAGCTACTTGTGGAAAGAATGAGACTAGGTAAAAGAATGAATTTTTGACCTGAAGCATTTCAATAATTAAAATAGAAAAAGAGTAGTGAAATCTAGTTATGAGAATAAATTTAATCAAGATAAATATTTTATCTAAAATTATATAGCTAAGGCACAATTTGATAATACAAAAGAATGGTTTATCACTCTTGTTGGAGAGATAAAGAGAATTCTTTGTGAGGCTGGGAACAAGGGAGCATTCATAGAAATAAAAGATCAAATTATCAAAATGTAGAAAATGTTGGATCATGTATATAATCTAGGATTTATACCTCTCAAATTGGTTGCAAGGCTTAGTGTTCATATCGCTATTAGGTGTGAATAGAAACAAGAAGAGAATGAAATGGAGCAGTAAATTTTCTAGCCATCGATGATGGAATTTTTGAAATTCATCAAATAGGATCAAGACAACAAGAAGTAATGCAACCTTTGGTTGGTAACCCAATTACTGGATAAGTTGGGGAAAACCAAACTAATATTAAGGAGTTTTAACAATTCATTAATTCTCAAATACTTGAGTTGATTGGTGCCCCTTCACAAATGACATTTCTAGATTTAGAAGGATGATAACACTTTACATGATTTAAGATCCTTAGCATGCAAATATTTTTTACTTGATAATGAAGTCATCAAATCTAATGAATTCTAGGTCAAATATAATGAATCCAAGGTTATCTTTCTAAAAATTAAATTAGAAACCTTTCTAAAAATAGTAAATGAAGAAAAAAAATATGTTGAAGAGGGTGAAATAAAAGAGATTTAACTTAAAACGTAATAAAAAAAAAAAAAAAATTGATGTCAAAAAAAACATTCTGAATGAGGGGAAGAGATTAGTTAAAGAAAGTGGATGTCTACTCCTACCAGGGTGGTACATAGAATCTACTATAGCTTTAGATACTTTAAAGAGGTAGTAAAATTATGAAGATGCTATAGCCTCCAAGGATCAAACTACATAATTATATTTTGGATCAATTTTTAGTACTAAATTTGAAACCTTGGCTATATAGGCAATAGCTATTTAAAATAATAAGGACCAAATAGCTAGAGTCATAAATGATCTTATAGGCAATATAATTTTTAGGATATTGAATTATAAAAAATTCTCCTTAAACAAGGCATCTTTCGTAGTAAGAACAACAATGTTTAGTGAGGTAGAAACAAAGAAGTTATAGGAAAACTTTGATAAACTACAAAGTGATCATATTAAGCTTCTATATGAATATAACAAAGTAAAATTATTGACTCCTCTTCCCTAAATCATTACATTAGAATCTACAACTCCTCATATAAATTCAAGACATATGTCCCTATAAGATAGGGATACATTCTTGTTGAAAATTACAAACTTAAATTAGAAGCTCAAGTTGATCCAAAATGTAGAGATTGAAGAAAGGAAGAACGAGACAAAAATTTTATTGATTTAATCAATAAATTTTTGAATCATTACTTGTCCTACATTTTACATAGAGTTGATGACACATGGGCTTGTTATAAAATTTTAAGAAATGCTTGCATTGGCCATGTAAACAATAAATCATCTTTGAGGGGTATGTTAAGTATGTGCTTTCCATGTATGTAGATTATGGGTACTATGTATTACCGTACAATATTTAATCCTAATGCTCTAGTTGATATCTCAAGTACTTATGAGGTTATAAGTATTTTAAGTGACACCAATTATTTTCAAACTAGACTCTATATGATTAAAAAGGATATGTTTAATATTTTGAGGGATCTTGAAGAGTGAATGTTGCTTTCAATACTTGATGAAAATGGAAATTTTAAATTATTAGATGACTAGAGAGTAGAGATTTATATTATCACCCCAACTTTAGTCACATTAATCATTCAAGATGTAACATGGAATTTATTTTCTATAATACTATATTTGATAAGTTACTAAAATGAGAGTCATACCTTGATGGTTTTATCAAGGAAACAAAAGTACTCATAGATGCAAGGTATAAATCCCATTCAAATAAGGGGGAAAAAAATTTAGAGCACAAGTGCTCGTCAAAGGAAGAGTGTGTTGCATAGATGGAGAAATAGAGTGTTTCACTTGAACTCTATGAAATCCCCAATAGTGTGTACCAATATCTCAAGGTACTATAGATGATTAGAGTGGCACAACTTTGGATATAGGATAATTTGGGTAGGATAATCAAGATTTAGAAATCAATTGAAGGCTTAGTTAACTTTAAAATATTGTTATTAAACTTGGAGATCATGAGATCAAATAAAATAATACTTAGATATATGATCTAATCGAGAAGGATATTTTTTGCTAAGTATTATATAAGAGATTAATTACTATGGTTCCCTATAATTTTTTAGGTTACTCAAGGCTTTATGTAAATTCATAGGTGAAGAAGAAACTAAATATATTAAGAATAAGAATAATTCAAAAAAAAATGGTTTGGTCTAGATTGGACATGTGAGGGTAGAATCAAACTATTTTAAGGAGCACCAAAGGAGGATGTTGTATTCACTTGGAGATTGGGACTTACATATATTCATTCCTTCCACTATGGGAGCCTATCAGTTCCACAAACTCTATTTTGAGAAGGATTCATTCTAATTCCTCTCCTTAAGTGTTTAGTATTCTCATATCTATATTGGTGGATGTAGGTGATTTGTTGGCTCTTGGATAATGATCTTCAATTTTAATTTTTATCTTATTCTTTCTTTTTGAATTTTTTCTGCAACAATATGGTGATATGTCTTCTATCTTAGCTTTATCTTGTTGTCAAAACTAGAAGGTATTGTAGATGGATCCCAATCAATTATTTAATTGATTGTGGTGGGATCCAAATGGAATCTAAATCAATTAAACTTAGTAAATCCCAACTCTACATCTAGTAATCTAAGATGGATACACTTTTCCTAATTTTTCTCTCCATCATTCTTTAACAATACTTGAGGGTTCAAAAGAGGAACTCCTACAAATTCACTCTTTGTCACCATGAATTCCAATAGTATCAAGTTCATCAACTTGGGTAGTCCAAGAGTGGAAGAAATCCTCCTATGTTATCTTGGTTCTTCTTGATTCTTCACCTTAGCAATGATCTTGTGGAAGTCACCCTCAAGAAGTTCACAAAGTTGTTGTACCCATTCCATCACATAGTATTTTATATGTCAATTGTAAAAAGTGATATGTGCCACTCATCCACAAGATTGCATGCTCATTTATTCTATAAAAGGGATGTAATTTTTATAAAATAGGTTGGATAAATGTGGGATGGTAAATTATTGTTTGATTTTATAGCAAGGAAAATATTATTTTAATGTCCATACAAGTTCCTAGAAAGAAAAAATCATTTCTAAAAATGATTATATGAATAAATTTTTGGTTATGTTATTGTCTCCATTGTATGATGTAATACTTCTCTAAAATACATAATCAAAGATAGTCAATTTCATTGTACACATATTTTTTACTAATTATGAGTGGGTGTTAAAAGATGGAGGGACAAAAAGTGGCCAACTCACTTTTTCATCATGAAATAGTTAAAACATGAGTGTGTTTTACTAAAACGTGCTCACATTATGGGTTGGTAATGACCAAGACTAGGCTTGGTCATTACAAAGCTAAAACACGAGCATGTTATAATGTGAGTGCATTATACACACTCACATTATGGTTTGAATTTCAAAAAACACACATTTTTGAATTCAAAAATTGTACATTTTTTTAATTCAAATTTAAGTATTACCATAATGCGAGTGTGTTATAAAACACTCACATTTTGGTCTACATTGAATTTTTTCTTCTCTTTTTTTCTCTTCTTGTTATCTCTTAGGGAAACTATATACATGAAATAAAAATTTAAGTATAAGTTGACATTTACATATGGAAATTTACCTTCTTATACTTTAAGTTATATTTCATGTATATAGTTTCAGGATGTTTAAGAGTGGTTTCAGATCTCTAGGAGTTATAATTCAAATTCTATTTTTTGGAATATCTTACAAATGTTTAGACCAAATTTTAGTAATGAACAAGTTGTGTCATCTTTCTCTCTCTATCTCACTCATTTTTATCTCTTATGCTCTATACCTCTCTCTCACACTCTCTCCTTCCCTCTATACTTCTATCTATCTAACCTCTCTCTCTCCCTCCATCACTCCCTCCTTTCCTCCTTCCATCCTTCCCTCTCTAAATTTCTCTATCTCCCCCCCTCTCTCTCTCTTCCACCCACCTTCCCTCTCTATCTGACCTCCTCTTTGTCTATCCTCCTCATCTCTCAGTCTCTCCTTCCTCCTTCCCTCTCTCGATTCTCTTTCATCCATCTCTCTCCTCTGATCCATCCTCCCTCTTCTCTCATCTCTCCTCCATCCTCTCTTGTGTCCTCTCTATCCTCCTATCTCCCAATGTCTCTCTTGATTCCTCCCTCCTCCCCTCTGTCTCCTTCCCTCATGCTTCTTTCCTCTTCCTCATTCCATTCTCTCTCTCCTCCTCTCCCTCTCTCTCTATGTGTCATCTCTTTCTCTCACCTCTCTCTTCCCTCCATCCACCTTCCTCTCTGATTTCCTATCATCCTGACCCTATCCCTCTACCTCCTCCTTCTCAATATCTCCACCTTCATCCTTCACCCCTCTCTCCCTCTCTCATTCTCTCTATCTCACTTCCCTCCTTCCTCTCTCTCTATATCACCTATCTTTATATCACCTCTCTCTCCCTCCCTATCTCTCCTTCTCCTTCTCTATATCTCTCTACTTCTCCCTCCCTCCTCCCCCATATCTATCTTTCCTTTTCTATATTATACTTATCTTTATCTCTTTCTCTTAATCTATACATATCCCTCCATCATGCCCTCTCTCTCAATCTCCCAACCATCCTCCTCCTCCTCCTCTCTCTCTCTACCTCTTTCCATCTCTAACTTTCCCTCCCTTCTTCCATCTCTCTCCCTCTCTCCCATATTTCTCTCTCTCCCTCTCTCCTTCCCTCTCTAATCTCTATCAAGTACAATTCTCTCTCTCCTTCTCTCCCTCCCTCCTCTCTCTATCTTACCTCTCTCTATCCCTCCCTCCCTCTTTAACTCTCTAATATTCTCTCTCTACCCCTTTCTTTCTCTTCTTTCCTCCCACCCACCTTCGCTCTCTACTTCTCTTTATCTAACCTATCCCTCTCTACCTCTCTCTCTCCCTCCTCTCTCTCAATCTCTCCACCTTCCTTCTCCACTCTCTAATTCTCTCTATCACCTCTCTCCTTCCCTTTCTATTTATCCCTCTCTCTCCTTCTCACCCTCTCTCTCAATACCCCAAACCCTATAATAAATATCACAAATCCTAATCCCTAAACCCTAAACCCTACACCCTCAACCTTATAACCTAAACCTTGAACATTATTACTCAACCAAAACTTTAAACCCTACACCCTATATTCAATATTGTACCTTAAAGCCAATACCCCATATCCTCAATCCTATCTTTCCTTCCTTATATACTTTCCCCTATCTCCCCCACTCTCCATATCTACCTCTCCCTTCCTCCATCCCTCTCTTTCCCTCTCTCTCAATGTCCCAACCTTCCTCCTCTATTTGTATCTATCTCTCTCAATCTCTAAATATCCCTCCCAAACCTTACTCCCCTATATATTTCTCTCTCTCCCTTCCCTATCTTTCTCTCTCACTCCATCCATCCTCCTTTATTCTCTATTGAGGGTTTAGGATTTAGACTTTAGGCTTTAGGGTTCAAGTTTTAGGCTTTAGGGTTTGGGGTTTAAGATTTATGGTTTATGGCTTAGGATTTAGGTCCAACCCCCCCTCTCTCTCTCTCTCTCTCTCTCTCTCTCTCTCTTCCTCTCTTTTCCTCTCCACTCTTTGTCTCTCCTTCCCTATATACCTCTCTCAATCTCCCTCTCTCCATATCTACCTTTCCCTCCCCTCTTCCCTCTCTCCCATATTTCTCTCTCTCACTCTCTCCTTCCCTCTCTAATCTATATTGGGTACAATTCTCTCCCTCTCTAATATTCTCTCTGCCCCTTTCTCTCTCTTATTTACTCCCACTCACCTTCCCTCTCTACTTCTCTCTATCTAACCTATCCCTCTCTACCTCTCTCTCCCTCCCTCCCTCCTCTCTCTCAATCTCTTCACCTTCCTTCTTCACTCTCTAATTCTCTCTATCAACTCTCTCCTTCCCTCTATATTTCTCCCTCTCTCTCCCTCTAACCCTCTCTCTCAATATCCCAAATCCTATACCAAATATCATAAATCCTAATCCCTATACTATAAACCCTCGATCCTAAACCCAATACCCCACATCCTCAATCCTATATTTCCTTACTCATATACTTTTCCCTATCTCTCCCACTCTCCATATCTACATCTCCCTTTCTCCTTTCCTCTCTCTCCCTCTCTCTCAATATCCCAACCTTCCTCCACTATTTGTTTCCATATCTCTCAATCTCTAAATATCCCTCCCTTCTTCCGTCTCTCTCCATCTCGCTCAACCTCCCAACCTTACTCCCCTCTATATTTCTCTATCTATCCCTTCCATACCTTTCTCTCTCACTCCCTCCTTTATTATCTATTTATGGTTTACACTTTAGCCTTTAGAATTTAGGATTTAGGGTTCAAGTTTTAGGCTTTAGGCTCTAGGATTGAGACTTTAGATTTTGGGGTTTAAGATTTATGGTTTAGGCTTTAGGATTTATGCTTTAGGCTTTAGGATATAAGGTTTTTGGATTAGGATTTAGGACCAACCCCCTCTCTCCCACTCCCTCTCTCTCCCCCTCTCTCTCAGGTCTATCCATCCTTCTATCCCTCCCACCCCTTCTCTCTCTAAGATATATCTCTCATTGCCTCTATCTCTCTTTCTCTCATAGGTATATCTCTCACTCCCTCTCTCTCTCTCTCTCAAGTCTCACCTTCCTACCCCATCTCCCTCTCTTACGTCTCTCTCCAACTCTAACTAGAGAAAGTCTATGTCTCTCTCTCTCTATCTATCTCTATCTCCCTCTCCCACCCTCTCCCCCTCTCTCAAGTTTTCCCTCCAAACCATAATCCCTCAACCCTCAACCCTCAATCCTAATCCTTCAACCCTCAACCATTAAAATATAATCCCTTAACCCTCAACCCTTAAACATTCAACCCTAAACCCTCTATCTTCGACACAATTCCTTAAGCCTTAATCCATCAACCCTTAAACCCTCAAACCTTAAACCCTTAATCTGTCAAACCTTAAACCCTTAAACCCTTAATTGTCAACACATAGATACCCTTAAACCCTTAAACCTTATACTCTATACACTTAACCTTGGACACTCAACCTTGAACATTATCCTTGAACCTTCAAACCTTTAACCTATACCCTATACCCTCAACCCTCATCCATATGCTTAATTCAAAGGGATCTTGATTAGTTCGTGTGAGGTCTTAATCTTAGGGGACATTGTTCCTAATGTCTCAAAGAGAGGACCAATCAAAGGATAAAATATTTAAAACTTAGGGAATTCATTGTGTTTTATCACCACTAAGAGGAATGTAATATGCTAATATAGACAAATCTCTTTAAGGACATTACTCCCAATGTCACCACAAAGAGAAAAACACATTGCATGAAGTGAGAAAATCACATCAAGGAACATGAAATATGAAAATAAATGAAAATGAAATCATGCCAAAATGAAGCCAATATAATGCCATTGTATGCCCCCACTTTAAAGAAATTTCTAAACACCATCATGTGAGAAATTACTTTAAAGTGGCCAAAAAAACTTGAAAAAGGAGAAGGTTACCCCCCAGAAACACATAAGGAATCTATGGATTCGGGGTCATTATATTTCTTTGCTGCAATGATATTAGAGAGCTAGGAACTATCGTCATTCCCCAAATACACATAGAAATCGAAGAATGACACAAAGAGAGCAAAAAAAAATGAAAAAACTTTTGGCTCAACATGGAAGAATTATGAATTTCTTGATGCCTTGCATCATCCCCAAAAGGAAAACACAAGACAAACATGAAAGGAAAAAGAAAAGATAATGAAAAAGAAAAAAATGAAAGGTAAAGACCAATGAAAAGGCAAAGAAGCTTGTGACATATAGAAGAATGAAGGTACAAATAGAGGAATGCACATATAGCGGAAACATAAAACAATACAAGGGATCACATTACACACATGAAATCAACCAAAAACAAAGCAAGAAAGGAAAGAAAAAATACTATTAAAGCACATGCAAGTCAACCATCCAGTAGGTCATCTGTATCCCAGTCTTGTTTAATATATGTGAAATGCAGATCACTAACGGGAGGGATAACATCGAGCGTTGAGCTAGGAGAATCACCAGGTTCAACACATGGTGCATCACTCAATTTAGGAGGATCACCATAGTTGTTATTATTTAAGCTCATGGAAGAGGAGAATAAATTTTTTAACTCATTATGACCTTGCTAGTCAATTTTAGTAGTTTCATCATCATCATCCAAGTAAACCACAACAGGAGGATGAATGATAATATCCATAGACGGTGTTGGTCCTTGTGGTGTTGGAGATATAGGATCTGTTAGTTCTGGTAAGGGAGAAGGCTCATTGTTTATTGCTTCTATCAAGTTTATATTTTTATTTTCTATGTGTGAACCCCAATTTTAGACCTGCATAAACATAACAAACAAGCACAATGTTAGATCCACATGCAAGTTAGAACTAAGATTCTCTATGAAATTCATCTACAATGCTCAAAATAGGAAATGAATGAATAAAACAACAAAGAAAGCAATTAAATCCTATTAAACCATGCAAATACTCAATCCCATGGCAGAATTGGTGTCATTTTGATGTGGAAAATGGCCCTTTCCCAATCCCTTGTAAGCTTTGTGATGACTTGATGAAGATTGGATGCTTCCTTGGTGATATTCCTGCATAACCTTACTATGAAAATGGAGATTTGGATGAAAAGATATGATAACTTTGCCTCAATCTCCTCCTCTCCAAATGAGCATAATGATTTTACATTGATTGTGGCTCCCTCAACAAATAGAGAAGGCCTCTATTTAAATAAGAGATAGGATTGAAGATTGAAAGATATGAAGGATGTGGGACTAAAAATGGTCCAATGATAAAGTGCCACTTGTCAACATGTGAGAGGATGAAGGTTGAGCACATTTTGATCAATGTGCAAGTTTGAAATTTGAATTTTATGAAATGAAATGTTTAGGGGGGAATGAAAGAAGAGTTAATGCCAAGTTGACTTGTGTAAGAGACATGTAAGAGCTCATAAATGCCAAGTTGGAGGAAAATGCCTTTTTGGGAGGGAGATTTCAAAATGGAGGAATATTCCACTTGAGATGCTCTTTTGAATGAAATAGAATTTATAAATCAAATAAATTAATTTATTTTCCAAGTTGCAAAAGCTAGAGGATTTGATGGATTAGGATTAGGATTAATCGTGATTTGATTAATTTAGATGAAGATTTAGCTTACCTGACATTTTACTTAGATTTTTGGATTTATTTAAATAAAATGGGAGGGAATTGATGCATATTAGATTTAATTAAATAAAGTCCAACGAAAAGAACAGGCTGCAAAAAAGGAAAATACCAGAAAAAGTAGCAGCCAACCACAAAAAACTAGTCAGGATGCAAGCCAAAAATCTAGTAGCAACTAACCTAGAGTCTTCAGAACAAACTTGGTCTCCACCTCCAGGTCCTACATATCCTGAACCCCTTTCTTGAATGTTTGTTCAAACCATCTACGGTGTAGGAGGTTCCTTCCTTTTTAGATTGGCCTTGGTTCTCTTAGAAATCCCAATGTCCTCTTCCTAGTTTTTATCTTTTACCTCTTCCATGTAAACCACCAAGGACCCCTATTGAGCTTTGCCCAATTTTTCAATCATAGTGTTGATAATGATGGCATTATGTCTGCCCATCCTATTGTTCTATTCAACAATTATCTTCACAATATTTTTCATTTTTTCCAAATCTATTTGAATCCTTCTGTCCTTGCCCTCATTGTCCTGGATCTCTTTACTGGTATTGTGATCTTTACGGTCTTTAGTCTTCTTGCTAAATGCATAAACCTTGTCTCTCATTTCTTCCAGTTTACACTAGAGGGCCCAATTTTTTATTTTCAAATCATTGATTTCATGAAAAACCCATTTCAACATTCTAAAATTTAGTCCATCGCATTAATCCTAGCTATACCTAGGTAGTCAATAGAGGGTTCCTTATCAAGATTGAAGCAATTTTTTGTAGGGTCGGAGGCTCCAGGGGATCCAATTCTAACATCATTATCCGACGATGGGACAATAGCGGATGAATTATTGTTAGCGCCAGAATCCTCAAACTCGGGAGAGTCTTCAAAATAAGAGACAAGGTTTTTGATAGTAGAGCTTCCAGGCTTAGATGCAAGATAGGTTTGATCAAACTAGTGATTATGGGTTAGAGTTGTCTTGCTAGCCTTAATAGAGGGTGGACTCATGACCATCCTCACCAGGCTCAAATTGGGAAAATTCCCAAAACAGCTAGGTTTAGTGTCATCCTCCTCAGACTCCAAGGAAGCAACCAACTTAGTAGGGGCTGACATATTTTTAAAATGTTCAATAATTAACCTAATCAAACTAGTATGCAAAATAGGATATCTTTTTGGGTTTTTCTTATGGTCATCCAGACTCTTTCTTAAAGAACATAGGAGATAGTGGGGAAGAGAAAGCCTATCCTTATAGCAAAAATGGTTGACCAGGGAAAAGTGATAGATGTAGGCCCTAGTGAAATGACCATCCAAAGTTATATACTTCATGATAACAAGAAGCACTTTTCTCCAGAGAGCTTTAATGGTGTAGAACTCAAAGAAACTATTAGAATTTTCACCAATTTCAATCTTTCCTTATCTTTCTTCAGAAATCTAACCACCACTTCATCAGAGAAAACCCTGTCCCTAAAAAATTTGTGTCCATCAGTGGACATGCTAGTCACTTCAGCTATAATATTTTCATTGAGGTAAACTTTCCTACCAAAAAGGGTTAATTCCCCATTTTCCCAATTCCTCTCAAAATGCTTTGTAGCTTCTTGATTAGACCCATGTAGTTTTTCCATAATAGGGAGTAAACCCCCGCTTTTGACTTTGTTCCACACTTTAGTGTTTCTTGTATGCATCTCAAAGTTGTCTAGCTCAACTCTTTTTCTTTCTCCTCCCATTTTAGCAAGCATAGTAAAGAAAATAGAGACAAAATCTTGACTCAAAATGGTCCCGCCAAACTAGTGAGTCCACAAAGCATGCCCAGCAAACTTACAGGATAAGAAAATTGGACCAGTCCCATACAAACTAATGATAGTGATACAATTTCCCTGTTTAATCATCATTAATGAGATGACACGCATCTTTCCCATGTGATGCATCATAGTTCAATAGGGCATGAACATTAGCACCTAAATCACTAATATTCAACCAAGTGCATTATCCTTTACTTTTAACCCCTTCATTTGCAAAAAAGTCCACCACAACATTGGCTTCTCTATAAGTGTGTGAAATCTTTATATTATCAAACTTAGCTAAAGTCAAAATAGCCTCATCAATCCAAGAATTTATGGTCTATGAGGGGGGGGACCTACCTAAAATACATTCAATTATATTTTTAGAGTCCCCTTCAAGCCAAAGGTTTTTAAAATTCAGACTACGATCCAAATTTATAACATGAAAAGCTCCAACAACCCCAATAAGATGATTGGTTTCAGAACCAAGGGGAGTGGCAGTCGCACTGAGGAAATTTCCAAAAGAATCCCTCATGACTCCGCCACAACCCGCTACCCCAGGATTGCCTTTAGCCGCCCCATCAAAGTTGGCTTTGATCCAACCATTAGGTGGAAAAGTCTAGCAGACACCCTCCCTATCCTTCTTAGCATGTTTATGGACACATGAAATATCAAGATTAATATTCAAATCCTTGGCTACCATGAAATCATAGGATGAACAAGCCACTTTCTCAGTATTTCCAACCTTTTGGCGGATAGTATTAAAATTTTCTTTAAATAATCTAATTATTTTATCAAACACAGTGGCCAGTGAAGATTCTTTATCTTTGTAGATTCTATTATTTCATTCCTTCCATAGACCCCAGGAAATATGAGGGAAAGAAAAATTCCACAGTTTCCCAAGAGCAGGATTGTGTGTTGGGGCTTTCCATTGTTAGTAAAGATAGAAGAATAAGAAATGAGATGGATGACAAGAGGATCCAACAAATCCATGAAGCATCAAGACTTTATTAGAGATGATGATGGATGATGATGATGATGATTTTAATGCAAAGATTATTAGGAATTGAGATTTTAAAAGGGTTATTTACCTTATGTTTGATAACACACATAGGTACGATGCATCAAGGTATAAAGAACTAGGATGGTGTTGTACCTAGTGCAATGGACTTTGAATTGACAAATAGATAAGAGTATTCTTGTTTACAACTGACATACAAAAACCTTGATAGGATGCACCTAACAAAGCAAGTATTCCTAAAGTTATATTACAAAAATTCCCAACAAGCACAAAAGACAAAAGATAATGATCAATGCCCCATTCCTTTCTCTCTAAATAATTTTGATTAGACATCATCAAGAGGTCATTGGAATGAGCACAATACGATAAATCAAAAAAAAAGATCAAGTACACAAATAAGTCAATGTTCTTCATACCTCTAGACAAAGGGATTTGTTTTGATTAGGATAATAATCCAAAGTGATTTTTCCAAAGATAATGCCCATTGTAGGAAGGATGCATCCTAGGAAATGTTAGTGTATGATGGAACATTGATAGGTTGTTTGATAGGCTATGGATATAAGGTTGATTCACATGTTTTTGAATGATCAAGAGTTTGATTTTGCATTTAAAAGTTTGTTGTTTTGATTTTAATTTTTCGTTTGAAGTTTGATTTTGCTGATTGTTGTGGTTGTTTCTTTTTTTTTTCCAAAGGGTGAATGTGACAATTTTTTTATTATGGATGAGATTATTGCAAATGAAAGAAAAATGGGATGGATGGATTTTTTAAAAT
>VDFB02346655.1:43313-56840 GCA_007258455.2 Sequoia sempervirens
AATTTCCATTGTGGATATATTTCTTAAGTAGGAAGTACACAATTTAAATCTGCTCCATTTGCACATGTACACCTGCCTAGGTCTTGTAGAGCCTGAAGAGAAGAAGGTTCAAATTCACCATCTGGGCTTGTACATTAGACAAAAACATACCAAGATCATGGCAACCTCTTGTGGTTTCTCAACCAACATTTTTGGGACCTAATAGGGGACCCGAAAAGAAAATTTACTCCCTTACCTGACACACTTCACAACATCATGACTCATCTATTAAACAAAAACATGCTTACCTTACCTCCTCCTATTTGACCTCTCTTTCCTAGCAAGTCGTTACCTCCAAGCTTTAGACACAATTCTTATTTTTCTTATCACCAACAAAAAGTACATGATATATAACATTCTAAGTTTCTTAAAAATCTTGTGCAAGACCTCATTAATTCTAATAATATCCAAATTGGAGGTGTCAATAACAATGGTAATAATTTTGTAGCTCCTCCTAACCAAAACTTGCAAATCTTTACCGATCCCATGCTTAACCATAATATTTCATTTGTTAAGCCTAGTGAAACTAACCCCAATGTGATGAACGTTGACACAGATGATGATAACATGAACAATAATGAACAAAATACTATGGATGATGATGAACAAAATCCTATGGATACTAATGACCAAAGTCCTATAAGTACAATGATATGAGTGATTGAAATTGAGCCTCGTAAACAAAAAACAATAATGCCCATTGAAATTACTCTCTTCAGAAGAAATAATCAAACATGCACCTGATGGTCCTCTTTACATAGTCAATAGAGTCAATGACATGCCAACTGCTAGGGTTTTAATTGATCCCATCTGTACAGAGAATGTGATCATAGAAGAGCTCTTATATGTGCATGGAATCACTTAAGATAGATATGATAAACTAAAAGCTTGGATTAAAATGAATTCAATGGTTTTGCTTGTGTTACAATGGGATCGATCACACACCCTTTACAAGTAGGACCAAATATATGAAATGTATCATTCAACAATCCAGACAAGAAAATATCATAAAAATCCCCATCTATAAGAACTATCAAGAACCCCTAGTTAAACCACCAGGGTATAACAAGAAGCACCTTTGTGATTTTCACAAATTAAAGGGACATGCAACATCAAGTTGTATTTGACTCAAAAATATCATCCAAGACCTTGTTGATAAAAAAAAAACTATTGGGGACAATGATCAAGATTCAACCACTAGTGATAGCAGTGACAATCTCTCAACCACAATGGTCAAAAACAATGATCAAGATCTATCTATGAATGAGCACCTTGGAGAGATTTCCACCTCATCCAACAATCAACTCAACATACATCAAAAGCCACTTCTTGATCCATCTACCATTAATCATGTTGAAAAAGTCTCTACATCACCTAATGAGTTAGAGGACATATCTCAAGAATTTATCCCAAAGCATGATCAACATCTTTCACCAAAGTATAACAATGGTCCTTTCCAAGACATATTGACATCCTTCAACCTCATGGTTTTAGATATTGAAGGAATCTGTAACTCAATATTTGACCTATGTCCACTCAAATATCAAGAGGATATTGAACCACTTTTCATGCCTATAGAAGATATCCAAGAACCATTTGTAAATAATCCATTCGTTGAAACTGACCCATGTTAAGAAATTGATCCAAAGCATGTTGAAAGCAATTCCAAAATCATTCAAGATCAAGAATTTGTATCTCCTAGATACTACAACGATCTAATGGAAACTCTTCTATCTATACAAGATGTCACAAATAATGATCACATCCACATAGCACATACTCCTCTGTCTACTCATGAGATGCTTTCTATGGATGGACAAATAGATGATCTTCATTCAAAATAGGATTCCTTTACTCTTGACATTATTACACAAAAAGAGTGGGTTATTGATTCCTACAGTCAAATTGAGTTATCAACATCAAGATTAGATATATCCCAAATTCAGACTGAGGACATCATGTATGAAGATATCCAACATTATCTACTCAAAGAAATAGGTTAGATAGAAAATGACATTCTAGTTTTAGTAGAGCAACAAATTGAAATAACGTCATCTATAGTGGTCATTTATTAGAGAATGCTTATTGAACAAGACATCTCAAAATGGGCAAAATCAAAGAGAAAAGGTGCTACTACCACCATATAGGGGACAACTATGTCTCAAGAAAATGTAAACATAGGGAGCACGAAGTATCCTTATGATGAAATCGATGCCAATACTACAACTAGCCATGCCACAAATCTTCATCCACCCATCACCCCATCCATGAATTGGGACCAACATGAAAATAAATATTTGAATCATAGCACAAGGAATGATATCAAATAAAAAGAATCAAGGAAGCAAATGGACAAATTAAATACACATGGATACCAAATAATACAAAGAAAGATTATCCCTATCAAACTCCATTAGTCAAAGAAATTATGGGGAAAAATTAAAAAGGGAAAAGTATCCATCAAAGATGTCCACAAAGGAAAAATAAGGCTTCTCAAGTGATGTACAAAGTGTATCAAGTAGTTGGTCCAAATTCCATGCACACTTTCATATCCACCCATCATTGCTTATCTTCCCAAGTTTGGAGAGTCAAAGGTTACAAACTGCCAACCAATCCATCTTTTATTCCTAAACACACTCCATCCATGCCTCTACACATGATATCCAATTCTCACATAGACCATGTCTTGGGGATGACCCTTCATCATAAGGATTCAAAAGGCATTCTATTTGAATCTGTGCACAAAGACAAAGTTAACTCTGGTATCAACAATGTAGATCAAGAATCTCAAAAGTTTCTTTCAAGTTCATGTATCTTAGCAAGGAAGCTTCTTCAAGTAGGATATCGATGACACATTATGATAGAATTATCTACATCAACACCACAAGGTGGTTCAACATGAGCTTAAAATCTTTCATAAAAATACAAAAAATCAAAAAATATGAAAATCCAAAAAAATCAAGAAAAGGATTGAAAATAGTAAAGAGAAAAATCATCCTCTAAAGTGAAAACCACTACAGTAGTACTTTGGGAAAGACCATGATGAAAACCTGGTAAATAGGCATCATGTATAGAATTGAGCATTTGTGTGTGCTAGTTCAGGTAGAGGCGTCTCATTCCACCCACAATAAAATTAACATTCCATCCCTCTTAGCCATAATAAATCCATTCATCCATGAACCATTTTCATCCATCTGAATACATAGTCCAAGTTATCTTGATCTTGACAAAGCTTGGTGCACACTTTACACTTGCTTATGATGGACATCCTGACATGGGTAATTTTCATTGATCCTATCCTACCCAACATTATCTGAGGCATGAAGCATTATCCAAATAAGCATCTTCTATTTGAGCAACTTATCTTATCACAAGATAATCTAGATCCATCCATCCATACACCTATCCAAGCATCCACCCATGGAATTTCAAATATTGATAAACACTAGGGGTAGATATTTACATCTTACTTTGGGAATAAATCTTGATCTATATCCTCCAACTTATGTGGTGATCTAAACATTGGAAAATGTGAAATCAAATTGGTCAAGCATTTATAAGCCAAAATCCAAATCATTAGCCCAGGGAACATTTTGACAAGAATGATGTTCCTTATCAAGCTTTATCTTTCACCAAACAATAATCCAAACAATCAGTATCAGTTGCATCTAATTTATACTTCAAAGTTGCATCAAATCATCCAAAACCAAGCTTCATCAATCCATTAATCAAATCCAATCAATCCCTCATCATCTTGGGATATTCATCCTAATCCTTATGTTGCTTAGCACTATCTTTGCATTGTTGTGTATCCTCAACAATGTAATCATCATCAATCTATCAATCCGATCAATCAACCTTAGATTTGTTTTCAACAAAATCCCAAAACAGAGCACTAATAGCGTCAGACACATCCTTATCCAAATTGTCAAAATCATGCGAAAAATCCAAAAACATTCAAAACATATCAAAAATCCAAAAAAAATAGAAAATAAAAAAATACAAAAAACATTCATAAAATCTCATAAAATCCAAAAACATAAAAAAATTAGAAAATCCAAAAATACTGAAAACATATCAAAATCCAAAAACATTCATAAAAAGTCAAAAAACATCAAAAACATGGTTATCTGAACTATGTCATCTTTGAGCTTAAATGTAGGCAAGGATAATCTTTGATCAAAAACCCAAAAAATCATTTGAAAATTTGGAAAATCAAAACATTGATAAAATCTCAAAAAAACCCGAAAATAGCCTTAAAACATTTTAAAATTAAAAAACATCCAAATATTTTAAAAAATCCATCCATCCCATTTTTCTTTCATTTGCAATAATCTCATCCATAATAAAAAAATTGTCACATTCACCCTTTGGAAAAAAAAAAGAAACAACCACAACAATCAGCAAAATCAAACTTCAAACGAAAAATTAAAATCAAAACAACAAACTTTTAAATGCAAAATCAAACTCTTGATCATTCAAAAACATGTGAATCAACCTTATATCCATAGCCTATCAAACAACCTATCAATGTTCCATCATACACTAACATTTCCTAGGATGCATCCTTCCTACAATGGGCATTATCTTTGGAAAAATCACTTTGGATTATTATCCTAATCAAAACAAATCCCTTTGTCTAGAGGTATGAAGAACATTGACTTATTTGTGTACTTGATCTTTTTTTTTGATTTATCGTATTGTGCTCATTCCAATGACCTCTTGATGATGTCTAATCAAAATTATTTAGAGAGAAAGGAATGGGGCATTGATCATTATCTTTTGTCTTTTGTGCTTGTTGGGAATTTTTGTAATATAACTTTAGGAATACTTGCTTTGTTAGGTGCATCCTATCAAGGTTTTTGTATGTCAGTTGTAAACAAGAATACTCTTATCTATTTGTCAATTCAAAGTCCATTGCACTAGGTACAACACCATCCTAGTTCTTTATACCTTGATGCATCGTACCTATGTGTGTTATCAAACATAAGGTAAATAACCCTTTTAAAATCTCAATTCCTAATAATCTTTGCATTAAAATCATCATCATCATCATCCATCATCATCTCTAATAAAGTCTTGATGCTTCATGGATTTGTTGGATCCTCTTGTCATCCATCTCATTTCTTATTCTTCTATCTTTACTAACAATGGAAAGCCCCAACACACAATCCTGCTCTTGGGAAACTGTGGAATTTTTCTTTCCCTCATATTTCCTGGGGTCTATGGAAGGAATGAAATAATAGAATCTACAAAGATAAAGAATCTTCACTGGCCACTGTGTTTGATAAAATAATTAGATTATTTAAAGAAAATTTTAATACTATCCGCCAAAAGGTTGGAAATACTGAGAAAGTGGCTTGTTCATCCTATGATTTCATGGTAGCCAAGGATTTGAATATTAATCTTGATATTTCATGTGTCCATAAACATGCTAAGAAGGATAGGGAGGGTGTCTGCTAGACTTTTCCACCTAATGGTTGGATCAAAGCCAACTTTGATGGGGCGGCTAAAGGCAATCCTGGGGTAGCGGGTTGTGGCGGAGTCATGAGGGATTCTTTTGGAAATTTCCTCAGTGCGACTGCCACTCCCCTTGGTTCTGAAACCAATCATCTTATTGGGGTTGTTGGAGCTTTTCATGTTATAAATTTGGATCGTAGTCTGAATTTTAAAAACCTTTGGCTTGAAGGGGACTCTAAAAATATAATTGAATGTATTTTAGGTAGGTCCCCCCCCTCATAGACCATAAATTCTTGGATTGATGAGGCTATTTTGACTTTAGCTAAGTTTGATAATATAAAGATTTCACACACTTATAGAGAAGCCAATGTTGTGGTGGACTTTTTTGCAAATGAAGGGGTTAAAAGTAAAGGATAATGCACTTGGTTGAATATTAGTGATTTAGGTGCTAATGTTCATGCCCTATTGAACTATGATGCATCACATGGGAAAGATGCGTGTCATCTCATTAATGATGATTAAACAGGGAAATTGTATCACTATCATTAGTTTGTATGGGACTGGTCCAATTTTCTTATCCTGTAAGTTTGCTGGGCATGCTTTGTGGACTCACTAGTTTGGCGGGACCATTTTGAGTCAAGATTTTGTCTCTATTTTCTTTACTATGCTTGCTAAAATGGGAGGAGAAAGAAAAAGAGTTGAGCTAGACAACTTTGAGATGCATACAAGAAACACTAAAGTGTGGAACAAAGTCAAAAGCGGGGGTTTACTCCCTATTATGGAAAAACTACATGGGTCTAATCAAGAAGCTACAAAGCATTTTGAGAGGAATTGGGAAAATGGGGAATTAACCCTTTTTGGTAGGAAAGTTTACCTCAATGAAAATATTATAGCTGAAGTGACTAGCATGTCCACTGATGGACACAAATTTTTTAGGGACAGGGTTTTCTCTGATGAAGTGGTGGTTAGATTTCTGAAGAAAGATAAGGAAAGATTGAAATTGGTGAAAATTCTAATAGTTTCTTTGAGTTCTACACCATTAAAGCTCTCTGGAGAAAAGTGCTTCTTGTTATCATGAAGTATATAACTTTGGATGGTCATTTCACTAGGGCCTACATCTATCACTTTTCCCTGGTCAACCATTTTTGCTATAAGGATAGGCTTTCTCTTCCCCACTATCTCCTATGTTCTTTAAGAAAGAGTCTGGATGACCATAAGAAAAACCCAAAAAGATATCCTATTTTGCATACTAGTTTGATTAGGTTAATTATTGAACATTTTAAAAATATGTCAGCCCCTACTAAGTTGGTTGCTTCCTTGGAGTCTGAGGAGGATGACACTAAACCTAGCTGTTTTGGGAATTTTCCCAATTTGAGCCTGGTGAGGATGGTCATGAGTCCACCCTCTATTAAGGCTAGCAAGACAACTCTAACCCATAATCACTAGTTTGATCAAACCTATCTTGCATCTAAGCCTGGAAGCTCTACTATCAAAAACCTTGTCTCTTATTTTGAAGACTCTCCCGAGTTTGAGGATTCTGGCGCTAACAATAATTCATCCGCTATTGTCCCATCGTCGGATAATGATGTTAGAATTGGATCCCCTGGAGCCTCCGACCCTACAAAAAATTGCTTCAATCTTGATAAGGAACCCTCTATTGACTACCTAGGTATAGCTAGGATTAATGCGATGGACTAAATTTTAGAATGTTGAAATGGGTTTTTCATGAAATCAATGATTTGAAAATAAAAAATTGGGCCCTCTAGTGTAAACTGGAAGAAATGAGAGACAAGGTTTATGCATTTAGCAAGAAGACTAAAGACCGTAAAGATCACAATACCAGTAAAGAGATCCAGGACAATGAGGGCAAGGACAGAAGGATTCAAATAGATTTGGAAAAAATGAAAAATATTGTGAAGATAATTGTTGAATAGAACAATAGGATGGGCAGACATAATGCCATCATTATCAACACTATGATTGAAAAATTGGGCAAAGCTCAATAGGGGTCCTTGGTGGTTTACATGGAAGAGGTAAAAGATAAAAACTAGGAAGAGGACATTGGGATTTCTAAGAGAACCAAGGCCAATCTAAAAAGGAAGGAACCTCCTACACCGTAGATGGTTTGAACAAACATTCAAGAAAGGGGTTCAGGATATGTAGGACCTGGAGGTGGAGACCAAGTTTGTTCTGAAGACTCTAGGTTAGTTGCTACTAGATTTTTGGCTTGCATCCTGACTAGTTTTTTGTGGTTGGCTGCTACTTTTTCTGGTATTTTCCTTTTTTGCAGCCTGTTCTTTTCGTTGGACTTTATTTAATTAAATCTAATATGCATCAATTCCCTCCCATTTTATTTAAATAAATCCAAAAATCTAAGTAAAATGTCAGGTAAGCTAAATCTTCATCTAAATTAATCAAATCACGATTAATCCTAATCCTAATCCATCAAATCCTCTAGCTTTTGCAACTTGGAAAATAAATTAATTTATTTGATTTATAAATTCTATTTCATTCAAAAGAGCATCTCAAGTGGAATATTCCTCCATTTTGAAATCTCCCTCCCAAAAAGGCATTTTCCTCCAACTTGGCATTTATGAGCTCTTACATGTCTCTTACACAAGTCAACTTGGCATTAACTCTTCTTTCATTCCCCCCTAAACATTTCATTTCATAAAATTCAAATTTCAAACTTGCACATTGATCAAAATGTGCTCAACCTTCATCCTCTCACATGTTGACAAGTGGCACTTTATCATTGGACCATTTTTAGTCCCACATCCTTCATATCTTTCAATCTTCAATCCTATCTCTTATTTAAATAGAGGCCTTCTCTATTTGTTGAGGGAGCCACAATCAATGTAAAATCATTATGCTCATTTGGAGAGGAGGAGATTGAGGCAAAGTTATCATATCTTTTCATCCAAATCTCCATTTTCATAGTAAGGTTATGCAGGAATATCACCAAGGAAGCATCCAATCTTCATCAAGTCATCACAAAGCTTACAAGGGATTGGGAAAGGGCCATTTTCCACATCAAAATGACACCAATTCTGCCATGGGATTGAGTATTTGCATGGTTTAATAGGATTTAATTGCTTTCTTTGTTGTTTTATTCATTCATTTCCTATTTTGAGCATTGTAGATGAATTTCATAGAGAATCTTAGTTCTAACTTGCATGTGGATCTAACATTGTGCTTGTTTGTTATGTTTATGCAGGTCTAAAATTGGGGTTCACACATAGAAAATAAAAATATAAACTTGATAGAAGCAATAAACAATGAGCCTTCTCCCTTACCAGAACTAACAGATCCTATATCTCCAACACCACAAGGACCAACACCGTCTATGGATATTATCATTCATCCTCCTGTTGTGGTTTACTTGGATGATGATGATGAAACTACTAAAATTGACTAGCAAGGTCATAATGAGTTAAAAAATTTATTCTCCTCTTCCATGAGCTTAAATAATAACAACTATGGTGATCCTCCTAAATTGAGTGATGCACCATGTGTTGAACCTGGTGATTCTCCTAGCTCAACGCTCGATGTTATCCCTCCCGTTAGTGATCTGCATTTCACATATATTAAACAAGACTGGGATACAGATGACCTACTGGATGGTTGACTTGCATGTGCTTTAATAGTATTTTTTCTTTCCTTTCTTGCTTTGTTTTTGGTTGATTTCATGTGTGTAATGTGATCCCTTGTATTGTTTTATGTTTCCGCTATATGTGCATTCCTCTATTTGTACCTTCATTCTTCTATATGTCACAAGCTTCTTTGCCTTTTCATTGGTCTTTACCTTTCATTTTTTTCTTTTTCATTATCTTTTCTTTTTCCTTTCATGTTTGTCTTGTGTTTTCCTTTTGGGGATGATGCAAGGCATCAAGAAATTCATAATTCTTCCATGTTGAGCCAAAAGTTTTTTCATTTTTTTTTGCTCTCTTTGTGTCATTCTTCGATTTCTATGTGTATTTGGGGAATGACGATAGTTCCTAGCTCTCTAATATCATTGCAGCAAAGAAATATAATGACCCCGAATCCATAGATTCCTTATGTGTTTCTGGGGGGTAACCTTCTCCTTTTTCAAGTTTTTTTGGCCACTTTAAAGTAATTTCTCACATGATGGTGTTTAGAAATTTCTTTAAAGTGGGGGCATACAATGGCATTATATTGGCTTCATTTTGGCATGATTTCATTTTCATTTATTTTCATATTTCATGTTCCTTGATGTGATTTTCTCACTTCATGCAATGTGTTTTTCTCTTTGTGGTGACATTGGGAGTAATGTCCTTAAAGAGATTTGTCTATATTAGCATATTACATTCCTCTTAGTGGTGATAAAACACAATGAATTCCCTAAGTTTTAAATATTTTATCCTTTGATTGGTCCTCTCTTTGAGACATTAGGAACAATGTCCCCTAAGATTAAGACCTCACACGAACTAATCAAGATCCCTTTGAATTAAGCATATGGATGAGGGTTGAGGGTATAGGGTATAGGTTAAAGGTTTGAAGGTTCAAGGATAATGTTCAAGGTTGAGTGTCCAAGGTTAAGTGTATAGAGTATAAGGTTTAAGGGTTTAAGGGTATCTATGTGTTGACAATTAAGGGTTTAAGGGTTTAAGGTTTGACAGATTAAGGGTTTAAGGTTTGAGGGTTTAAGGGTTGATGGATTAAGGCTTAAGGAATTGTGTCGAAGATAGAGGGTTTAGGGTTGAATGTTTAAGGGTTGAGGGTTAAGGGATTATATTTTAATGGTTGAGGGTTGAAGGATTAGGATTGAGGGTTGAGGGTTGAGGGATTATGGTTTGGAGGGAAAACTTGAGAGAGGGGGAGAGGGTGGGAGAGGGAGATAGAGATAGATAGAGAGAGAGAGACATAGACTTTCTCTAGTTAGAGTTGGAGAGAGACGTAAGAGAGGGAGATGGGGTAGGAAGGTGAGACTTGAGAGAGAGAGAGAGAGGGAGTGAGAGATATACCTATGAGAGAAAGAGAGATAGAGGCAATGAGAGATATATCTTAGAGAGAGAAGGGGTGGGAGGGATAGAAGGATGGATAGACCTGAGAGAGAGGGGGAGAGAGAGGGAGTGGGAGAGAGGGGGTTGGTCCTAAATCCTAATCCAAAAACCTTATATCCTAAAGCCTAAAGCATAAATCCTAAAGCCTAAACCATAAATCTTAAACCCCAAAATCTAAAGTCTCAATCCTAGAGCCTAAAGCCTAAAACTTGAACCCTAAATCCTAAATTCTAAAGGCTAAAGTGTAAACCATAAATAGATAATAAAGGAGGGAGTGAGAGAGAAAGGTATGGAAGGGATAGATAGAGAAATATAGAGGGGAGTAAGGTTGGGAGGTTGAGCGAGATGGAGAGAGACGGAAGAAGGGAGGGATATTTAGAGATTGAGAGATATGGAAACAAATAGTGGAGGAAGGTTGGGATATTGAGAGAGAGGGAGAGAGAGGAAAGGAGAAAGGGAGATGTAGATATGGAGAGTGGGAGAGATAGGGAAAAGTATATGAGTAAGGAAATATAGGATTGAGGATGTGGGGTATTGGGTTTAGGATCGAGGGTTTATAGTATAGGGATTAGGATTTATGATATTTGGTATAGGATTTGGGATATTGAGAGAGAGGGTTAGAGGGAGAGAGAGGGAGAAATATAGAGGGAAGGAGAGAGTTGATAGAGAGAATTAGAGAGTGAAGAAGGAAGGTGAAGAGATTGAGAGAGAGGAGGGAGGGAGGGAGAGAGAGGTAGAGAGGGATAGGTTAGATAGAGAGAAGTAGAGAG
Organism: Sequoia sempervirens; assembly: GCA_007258455.2. Lineage (NCBI taxonomy): Eukaryota > Viridiplantae > Streptophyta > Pinopsida > Cupressales > Cupressaceae > Sequoia > Sequoia sempervirens. The sequence goes on from VDFB02346655.1 coordinate 54,607, forward strand.
GGAAGGTGAGTGGGAGTAAATAAGAGAGAGAAAGGGGCAGAGAGAATATTAGAGAGGGAGAGAATTGTACCCAATATAGATTAGAGAGGGAAGGAGAGAGTGAGAGAGAGAAATATGGGAGAGAGGGAAGAGGGGAGGGAAAGGTAGATATGGAGAGAGGGAGATTGAGAGAGGTATATAGGGAAGGAGAGACAAAGAGTGGAGAGGAAAAGAGAGGAAGAGAGAGAGAGAGAGAGAGAGAGAGAGAGAGAGGGGGGGTTGGACCTAAATCCTAGAGAAAGATAGGGAAGGGAGAGAGAGAAATATATAGGGGAGTAAGGTTTGGGAGGGATATTTAGAGATTGAGAGAGATAGATACAAATAGAGGAGGAAGGTTGGGACATTGAGAGAGAGGGAAAGAGAGGGATGGAGGAAGGGAGAGGTAGATATGGAGAGTGGGGGAGATAGGGGAAAGTATATAAGGAAGGAAAGATAGGATTGAGGATATGGGGTATTGGCTTTAAGGTACAATATTGAATATAGGGTGTAGGGTTTAAAGTTTTGGTTGAGTAATAATGTTCAAGGTTTAGGTTATAAGGTTGAGGGTGTAGGGTTTAGGGTTTAGGGATTAGGATTTGTGATATTTATTATAGGGTTTGGGGTATTGAGAGAGAGGGTGAGAAGGAGAGAGAGGGATAAATAGAAAGGGAAGGAGAGAGGTGATAGAGAGAATTAGAGAGTGGAGAAGGAAGGTGGAGAGATTGAGAGAGAGGAGGGAGAGAGAGAGGTAGAGAGGGATAGGTTAGATAAAGAGAAGTAGAGAGCGAAGGTGGGTGGGAGGAAAGAAGAGAAAGAAAGGGGTAGAGAGAGAATATTAGAGAGTTAAAGAGGGAGGGAGGGATAGAGAGGAGGAAGGAGAGAGGAATGGATAGAGATGGAGATTTAAAATGACATATTTTACATATTATTGTCACGCATATATGCATATACACTAACAAAATGGCGGCCGGTACACTGGGTTATTTACATATTACATGATGATGATGATGACTATCGCATGACCGACATACAACGACGATGATCACGCACAGACTGGCCATTAAGACAAACACGCTACCAACACGCTAAGCTCTGCTGACAGATCACGTATTTATTTATGGCTACATACATCAAGTATTAAAATTTATTGGTACCATACATTGGTGATGCATTATTATTACATGACTGGCCAAACATTGCGCGACACAGCATATTATTATTGCACGATGTTTCTACATCGGCACATAACCATATATGCATATGCCAATGACCCACGCGACATCGACATATTATTGCGCCTTGGCGCATTATTTACGCTATTATTTATCGCACAGACCGGTGACAAGTCGGCGACATGGTACGCGGGCGACGAGTGAAACATATATGAGATTTACATATATGACACACAGACATATGATGACATATATAAAGGAACGATGAAGAGGCAGAAAGAAATACAGGGAATGGAGAGACAGAGAGGATGAGGAGGAACAAGATTGGGAGAGGCAGGAGGACAGAGGACAATAAAAGAGAGGATGGAGGGAGACAGAAGTAAAAGAGGGGTGGAGTCAAGAGGGAGAGAGAAGGATAAAGAGGAATGGAGAGGGGGAAGGAAGGTGGAGGTGGATAGATAGGGATAGTAGTGAGAGGGGAAGGAAGGATGAAGGAGAGAGAGAGGAAGGAGGAAGGCTGAGGACTGGAAAGAGGGGTAGATAGTGGACACAGACAGAGGAAGTAGAGGGAAGGTGGGTGGAAGAGAGAGAGAGGGGGGGAGATAGAGAAATTTAGAGAGGGAAGGATGGAAGGAGGAAAGGAGGGAGTGATGGAGGGAGAGAGAGAGGTTAGATAGATAGAAGTATAGAGGGAAGGAGAGAGTGTGAGAGAGAGGTATAGAGCATAAGAGATAAAAATGAGTGAGATAGAGAGAGAAAGATGACACAACTTGTTCATTACTAAAATTTGGTCTAAACATTTGTAAGATATTCCAAAAAATAGAATTTGAATTATAACTCCTAGAGATCTGAAACCACTCTTAAACATCCTGAAACTATATACATGAAATATAACTTAAAGTATAAGAAGGTAAATTTCCATATGTAAATGTCAACTTATACTTAAATTTTTATTTCATGTATATAGTTTCCCTAAGAGATAACAAGAAGAGAAAAAAAGAGAAGAAAAAATTCAATGTAGACCAAAATGTGAGTGTTTTATAA